>JARJDQ010003207.1:0-15971 GCA_030264215.1 Geostiba sp. GC000077 | reverse complement strand
TTCAAGACGTTGGTCGCAAATCGGAAATATAAGTACGAAATCCGGTGGCTGAGACGCAGTCGGGGCTGGGCCGGGAGCGATTGCGGGGCACATGAAATATAGACGAATTTTAATTGATGCCATCTCTGGGAAATACTCGAACTAAAATTTTCCAATTTTGAACGGACAAGAAAAATAATTTTGAAGTTTTTTCTCAACTCTAAGTTCCATGAGCGGTGGCCGATTCTTGATATTCAATTTCAGCTTATTTCAGCTTATCAAAAAAATACAACTATGCCATCTTTGCGAAAATAGTCGAACTATAATTCTCCAAATTTTAACAGACAACAATAATAATTTTGAAATCTTTTTCAACAAAAGTTCTATGAGCAGCGACCGATGGTTTTTGTTCAATTTCAAATACAAAACTTTCAAAGCAGATTGCGGAACTACACAAAGTAAGAATAGTACAACAATTTAATGAATGTAAAGTATTACCAGCTGAAAGGGGGAAAGACCAACAATGGTCGATAGCCTCTAAAACATAAAAAAATATATATATCAACTTAAAAAATATGTTAAAATGGACAAAGGAAAATATAAAATCGAGCATTTCAAACAAATATCGAAATTGATCGCCAAAAGTTCAAAATTGATTTTAACCCACTGCCCGTGCTCTAAGTGGGTGGGTATGGAACTGGGTGCATTTTAAAGAGCGTCTTCTGACCAATCAGAATCCGCAAAGATACTTTAAAGATATTGTTCGCATTCGTGAAATATAAAGTAAGATATGCAAAATTTTAAAATATTATTTATAGTACTTCTGGGACCTTGAGGGGGTTGGGACGGAGTGCATCTTAAAAAACGTTTCCTGGGCTATCAGATTCAGTAATGATACTCAAAAAGGGAGTCCGCGTTCGGAATATATACAGGATTTTCCGTTGAATGTCGATAAATTATGCCAATAAGTCGCAAAAACTTTAAAGTAGGTCCCCGGGGCCTGAGGGGGTTGGGACGGCGTACATCTTAAAGGGCGTTTCTTGGGCTATCGGAGTCAGCAATGATATCGAAAATCGGAGCACGCGTTCGGAAAATATAAAGGATTTTCCATCGAATATCGTTAAATTATCAAAATAATGCGCAAAAACCATAAATTAGGTTTTCAGGAACTTCCGGAACCCTGAGGGTGTTGGGTCTACCGTAAAGAGCGTCTCCTTGGCTATAGTCCACAAAGATAGTTAAAAATGGAATACGCGTTAGGAAAATATGAAGGATATTCCGTCGCATGTCTTCAAAATATCTAAAAAAAATAATCGAAATTTCAAAATGTATTTTAAGACACTTCCTGAACCCTCAGGGAGTTGGGACTGGAAGCATCTTGAAGAGCATCTTCTTGGCTATCCGAATCCCTAAAGAAAGGTTTAAATGGAAGACGCGTTCCGAAAATATGAAGGATTTTCCATTGCACGTCGTCAAAATGTCGAAAAAAATTAATCAACATTTCAAAATGTATGTAGTTATTCATGGTTTGCTTTTAGACCGCTTAGTTTATAATTTGTATTGTCGGATATCATGAATACTATTCAAGTAAATCCATTCCACAGAGCAAGGTCCCACTAAAAGAAATACATTCAAAAAATCAGATTAGCACATAAGATACATCTTATTTCTTACCCATAGTTGTCCATGGGTCTATAGTCCGGTCAAATTGGGTTCTCACTGATTTTAGAGCATGCCTAATTGCCAGAGGCACAGAAAAAGCCAAACAGAGTGGCGGTTCTCCTGTTGCTTTGTTTCTGAACGGAGTCAAAGGATTTGGTTGTCCATCCGGGAACTTTACTCTGAAATTAACCGGAATGTCTCTTGCTCCAGGTATCTTATATGTCCATGTGGAGTTTGTAGTCAAGGCACCTTCATCGTCGTAGATAATTTCCTCACTAGTCCAGTGCCCCATACCCATTACAAACGCGCCTTCCACTTGCCCAATATCAATATAGGGATTCAAGGAATCACCAGTGTCTTCCAGCAAGTCGGCTCTCTGCACGATTATTTGGCCCGTCAAGACATCTAACTCTATCTCACTGACTCCAACGCCATATACAACATAAAATGTTGGATTGGTTGGGTCATGAGAGTAGATTCCATTTTCCGTGAGCGACACACCAGCCGCATATGCATTCTGCACCTTTTGTAGCCAAGTAGCATCCGCTGAAAGGTTATTGCTTGCGGCGGCTTGATTAAGCCGATCTAATAAATTGGTACATGCCACCTTCACAGCGCTACTGATAGATGTAGTGGTGACAGATGCACCAGTTGTAAAATTGTTTGGAGCTATGAAGTTATTTGACGGCCAGATACTTATCATACTAATATCAAGTCCTAGCAGATATGCAGCCACCTGCGCAATTGCAGTATTGATACCTTGACCAAGTTCAATACCACCATGTGCGATGGCAACCGTACCATCAGACATAAATATGGACACTTGTGCATAATAAGGTAAGTTTCCATCCAGCGTGTAGACCATTGGAACAAGTGATATGCCTCTCTTTCTCCACGTATTTGCTTGATTATACTGTTCTACTGCCGCTCTTCGGGCACGGTAATCCGACCATTCCAACGCTTCCTTGAGCATCTTCTTCAACAGAGCATCATCCTTTAAATTGCTCAACCTGACATCAATTGGATCCATGTCTAACTTGTAAGCAATGTGATCAATGATGTTCTCAATAATAGCGCTGCCTTCCATGTATCCTGGCGCTCTCATATAGGTAGATGCGGCTATATCTGTTTTAACCACATCAATCTCAGTATAGAACGCGTCTGTAATATATGGACCTCCATACAACTGATAGATGAACATTTCAATATACGTATTCTTCTTAACTCCGATATTACTGTAGATATTATTGTTGAGAAACCCAATAACACCGTTATTGTCAACGCCCACTTCGTACTGTGACCGGATTGCGTGTCTGTTCCCTATGATATTCATATTGTCTTCAAGGGACATGTACATCTTCACTGGCTTCTTCAATTTGATCACTGCCAATGTTGCAGCGCATGATAACCAATTGGGTCTTGTGATTTTGCCACCAAATGATCCTCCAACTCGTTTGACATTAATGTGTATCTTGTGACTAGGGATCAACATTGAACGCATTACAGATGATTGTATCAAATCCATCCATTGGGTGCCTACATGAATGGTGATGCCTCCATTATCTTCGGGATATACAGCAGCTACATTCAATTCCATAAAATTATGGTACTGCCATAAAGACTCAAACACGCCATTAACCTTAACAGGGACACTAGTATCTTAAAAATTTAAATTAGCTCCACACGTCATATTTTAGCAGCAAAACACGTACCTTGACTTTTAGGCATCCAGGTATTGAAATTTGTAATCCTAGAAGGATCTTTGATAGCTTCCTCAGTCGTTAATACGGGACTTGTGGTTGTCGACTGAAATGTCACTTTTACCAATTTTGCAGCAGCCGTTGCGATGCTTTGAGAAGTGGCTACAATCATGCCAACGGGCTGGGAATAATACAACAATTTGCCGCCAATCGACAGGAATATTTCGTCATCTTCAATTTCAATTGCAGCAATTGGTATCATATAGGAATTCACTCCAGGTATATCCGAAGCCTGGAAAAAGCCTTCTACACCATCGACTCTCTAAAATTTTCGTATTAATACACAATTTAAAAAAATTGAAATATTCATAGTTACCAGTGCTTCTGTTGGATCAATGCTTTTTAGAATGGATCCAGGTGATTCTCTTCCCTGAACAAAAACAGCAAAACACTGTCCATGAACATCTGCTCGATCGATGACATATTTGGCCTCTCCAGACGCCTGGTCAGCTGCCTCCAATTTATGAATAGGCTCACCAACCGGATACATAGAAGTATTCGTTTTGTAATCTTGGGTACCACTTGATACCGGAGGTCTTAACATCTTTGGACCTCCAGATTTGAAACTCTGGGAAACACTTCCACTTGGAGCAATGCTCAGTATATACTTATAAAACAATCCAACGCATAACTGCCGACGAAACACTGATGACGGTTCTGGAGGAACATCATCCGGAAAGATTTCACTCTGCAATTTGGCAAAGAATTTCTGCATATTATTATTATCAAACAGGTTCCTTCCTAGGATCAAAGTCTCTGTCTTCGTGGCATGAACAAACTGCGGATTGACACCACCATAAACAATCGAGCATTTATCAACGATGTTGTTGCGAAATTTGAAGAGAAATCCTGCGTTGATAATGGCGTGTGCGTTCTGAGCCCGCTTCATAATTTTGTACGACTCAAAGCGATAGGTGCTGTCCAGAGATGAGATCACAATCGTCCGAATGATCTTTTTATTCATATCTAATTGGAGATATTCGCTGGGGGACATTTTAAGTTGACGCTTGCCATCATCTATTACTAACACTGCTCCGATGGCCTCCAATAGGAGGAATATATCGGATGGGAATTCGTGGTGCAGATGTTTAATGGCGAGATTGCCAGCCATAGTTCCTATCTAAAAATACATTTTTATAAGTAAGTACATATGTGAAGATTAAAAATCTTACATTTCTCACAGCGACATGTGCAACCAAATCAATATGTTTAGCTAATTTCTCCAGATATTTAAAATCATCATCAGATTGTGCCACCTGCTGAAACACCTGTATTACATCATGCAGAGTCATATTGGCACCAAGCACCAGATTTTTGGTATTATGTGAGTAGTCCTTGAGTTCTTTTATTGACGAAATGTCTATGTAATAGTCGCAATTGTAAATATCCTTGTAGACACCTTGTGCTGTATTGCCACCTACCAAAAAGTAAGTTCTTTCAGAATTCTGTTTAAATATGGTGAAAATATCCTTAACATCGTAAACCTTATACCACTTTTCAGATTCAGTGATTAGATTCCCTTCTTTTGAAGTCGAGCTTATAATCAGAGGTATGTCACAGAATCGTTGGTAGGTTGAGCAATTGTTTTGGCAATTTCCTTCCTTCTTATTAGAGCAGAGACCTAACTCTTCAATATCTGGTACGATTCCCAGCACGGCATCGTCCGCGTCACTAGCCATGGACTTGAACGCGGACAACAGTGGTCTGTACCCAGTACATCTGCATAGATTGCTACTCAACGAGTTTTCAATCAGCGCCATTTTGTTTACACCACTCTGCTGGAGTGTGTACATGGTCATAACCATTCCAGGTGTGCAGAAACCACACTGAGTCGCATTGAATTGCACCACTTTCTGTTGAATTTTATTGTACCCGTCGTCACGGTTGCCCAGACCTTCAACTGTTGTAATTTCCCAGCCATTCACCATCAGAACTTTAATTAAACACTGAAACACCATATCGATTAATTTATCTAAGAGCATTCTTTTTTATATAAATAGTTTACTGAGTTGACAGATTTGGTCTCCTTTATGTTGTTTCTGGGATTTGTAAACGTTGCTGCCACGATACAAGAACCACAACCACCTTCTAGACACATGTACTTCGTTCCAGTGAGATGTAAGTTCTTCCTGATGTATTCATTCAGGGTGGTTTTGGGCGTAATCGTTCTTGTATCCACTTTTATCTGCTTGCCATTTAGAACAAACCTCACCTCATTAGTTCTACAAAAAAGACATTTTTGTTTGAAGGTCAATGAAAAATGTTACAAGTGATTACTCTTGGTATTTCCACGCTTTAGATGTGTTGTAGTTATCATCTTTACAATCATCGCTCCCTTCATGCAGGTTCACGCTCATTATTATAAAAAAAAACTCGATTCTTGAATACAAAGAAGTCTGCAGTTGTTGAGTCTGACCTTGTATAAAGTTGTGAATAATTTAAACGTGCATGTGTCCCATATTTAATAAATACCACCGTTGATATCTTAATTAACATCATAAAATAACAAAAGAATTAAACACAAATATGCGTTGTGTATGCAATGCAACTCAAATATAACAAAAACAACGTTTCTTTACTAACACATTATTTATTTAACTTTATAAATAAATTGAACAATCAAGTATAGTATGTATATCAGACGGTAAAAAAGACATATTACAAGTAACATATTTCTTCGTTATTTCGTTATTGCTAAAAAAAAGTCGACTATCAAAATTAAGAAAATAAATTGCCTTGACACTCATGTAATTAATTCAAACGTATCTAAATTGTCTCTCGTTTTTTCATTGTTTCAATTTCTTCAATAGAATATCTGTTTTAAATACTTTTTAATCTGCATTATTTCATTAGTTTTATAATTTCCTCATTATATCAATGCTTATATCAATGTTTCTCTTGTGTCATTGTTATACATATAATATTCATCTGTTTTTGCCATTTTCGCAAATTTAATATTCATCTAAAGTTACTCGAAATTCTCGTACATATTTAATGGGCTGCACCATGAGCAATCTCATGTGGTTTTCTTAGAGCATTTCTTCATCATCGATATATCTCATATATTAACGTATTTTTAACGTAATTAACATGGGTTTAACGTACGTACTCTTAGTTTATCGTTATTACATAATAATCGATCGAGTCGAATATATCTGTTGCTTTTTTCTGCTATACACACATAAATATACATTCATTTATTTCATTATGTCTTTACGGGGCAGGAGAAATTAATAAGGTTGCATGTTTGCATAGCCATTAATTGGGTTTATTTCGGTATCCATATTTACGTTTGCTTTATATTTATCTGTTGTATATTTTTATCCATTATCATTTTAACATTCATTTGAATTAGATATTCTCTTTAATTTTAACATCGTCTTACTTTATTATACTTGTTACATCTTAGGGTTTTCCTCTTTTTAGTTAGTTTTTTTTAGGTTAGTTAATTTGATGCTTTTGTATGATATCATCGGTTATAAATTGGTAAGTTTTGTAAGCTACTTTCGTCTATGACAACGCACATTTTTTGGTTTAAAATGAAGTAAAAGTGTTGTTCATCGCGCTTAATTAAAAACGGTTGTTGCGTATTCGTCGAGGCTCGACAGTTATTTTTCTGATATCTTTATTTGTATATTTATAAATAATGGCACTACAGTTATTCATTATTCATTAAGATTTACTCAAGTTCTCCTCTTAACATTTCATATCAATGTTTGTATCGTCTGTGAATCTCGTCATTTTGTCATTCCAATATTTTAAAACGCACGTAAATTATTTATTGCTGATGGTTTATGATATCTTCAATATCAGAGATATAAGATATACATATACTTGTGTATGGTAGAGTTTCGGGGACGTTTCAACAATATCAATATTAATTTATATTATTATTGTAGTAATATTACAGCTTCAAAGTCAGCTAAACATTATCTTCAGTTGGTTCCTTCCCTTCGGCTCTTCTTGTTAAAATTTCATACTAATATATCTAAGATATTTGCATATTTTGAATATTTTTTTCCTTCCTTTTAGTTTGCGACAAATGCGTATTTGTATTTCTCGAAACGTCCTAAAAGTTTTAATCGCAAATTTTATAAAAATACGTTCATTTGTTATTTACGTTAATTTTAGAGTTGTTGTTTCTGTTTACATCATTAGAACCTCTTCTTTGCAGATGTACATATTTGTGTCAATCAATATGAAGCCGGTGCAGTCGGAAATGAATTCGTTAATTTCTTGTTGGTTTTTCGTTTTAATAAAAGTAAAAAATTATTTACTTGAGCAAAGATCTGGTTGTGTCACACACTTCATCGTGTCTTTGTTTCATATATATGTATATATGTGTCATCATTGAATTTATATCCAATATAATATACATTCGAAATATATTTATACAACGCGATTATTATCATTGATCATTGATCAACTAGTATAGTATGTAATCATCATAATCATATAAAAATGCATCTCATCTCTTTTATATGCCGCGCGTTCTATTTTGCAATTTACTTTTTTAACTTTTTTGTTAATCGTTTTCGTTCAATGTAATTCGAACAAGAATTTGTATATTTTTGCGTTCACTCATTAAACTCATATCGCTTTGCGTTTTGTTTCCCTAATTAATGTTTTATTTAATTATTACTCATAAGATATTCAGTCTCAGTCCACTGCAATATTAATTTATTCTTTGTTGTAATCCATTTGTGTGCTCGTTCCGGGTTTTTGGTACGCTTGCTAATTAATTTATTGTGGCGGCGGACATCGCACCACTGTCGTAGTGGCGAACTCTGAAAACTTCTTATCGATGGGTATGCGGTCGTCGTACAGCGTGGGCGCCTGCAGGATGATGCCTGCCGTGCCGACGAGCACAGCGAGTGTGAATATCCACAGGAAGAGACGGTCCAGTACCATTGCCACATATTTCCAATCTTCCTTAACCTGTGAACAATTGGCAATGTTACTACAGCCTGATGAGTTGTGATTTTGCTTTGCGTACTTTTGTTGAATCCTCGAGCATTTTCGTGTGCTCGGCAATGAAGCGCACGCAAAAGCACGACTTGTGAATCTCTGGCGGGCATCTGGAGTGTGAAAACGCCGGATTACGCAGGACTGGCGATTTCATGCCGGATTCATCCAGGCCGGACGCAGTGAGGTCCTCGCTTTCGCTCGGCGGAATTGCGATTGGGCCGTGAATTTGACAACTGCCACTGAATGGACCGCTCAGCCCTGGGAATGCTCTGCAAATATTATACGTGGCATCATCAATACGGTGAGATTAGATTTTATAGAATTGAGTCGCAAAAATGTCGAAAGAAGAATGGACGGATAGTGAAGACAAACGTTTGCTTTAAGCTGGAAGCTGGGTGATGTTTACTTGGATAGCGGCACGTGAAAAAATAACATTAGTTCGGACCATCCGGATGGCGCCGGAAGTGGGCTCGGAGGTACGATAAACAACGAAAGTTCAACTTTCCCTTGAGCACCGCTGCCCTTCCAGACATTCGAGAACACCGAACACGTTCTTGTTCATTGTGTGTCGCGCGGAACTTGTGCGAAACTTTCTTGAGGGCGATTAAATGGCACAACTTTACGTAAGCATCCACATGTCCCACACCACCACGAACTATGAACATGCACATATTAAAGAAGTTGTTAAATTTTCACCTAATGCACTTGGCCCGAAATAGTACAGGAGATATAAGCAAAAAATATGTGTTTGGCTACAACTACAACAAAACGCTCAATAACTAATAAATTAGAACATCCACAATTATCAAATTAACATCATTGAGTAGAGCGTGAAATTTCCTTTAATTTTATATATTTCACAGTGCATGTAAGATACAACAACCATCAAATACAAGCGGTATTATTGGCAAGAAAAGTAAAAGTTAATTTTGAAAAAATAATTGGCAATTTTCAATGAGGAATAACTCATAAACTAACCTAATTAGGAAATCATTTTTTGTCGTGGTAAGTTGGCAAATTTCATGCTCTCTCCAACAATGCTATTGCATGTTCAAAAAGTTAACAAATTCATTGCGTAAACAACAAATGTTTGAAAGGTTTTTAGTATATGTAAAAATACATATTCAAAGCCCGTCTTTGTGGGAATTAGCTCCACCCAAAAACTTATTTCTCAAGAACAAAAGTGTTTTGATGTGAAACATTTAGACGGAGCACACATGTGTGAAAGGAATTGCTTTGGGCAGGCTTAGATTTAAGATTTCCGGGCAAAGAGAGGAAGAGCAAACAGAGAGTAATAAATGTGGAACATACCCAGGAGTCACATCTTCCTTGGACGGCGTCCGACTGGGATATCGTCGGGGGCTGCACTCGTCCGTGGCGTGCACGTTGCCCCGATACGGATACATACACGTCGAATATTGACGGCCGCGCATCATCAACCGTCCCGAAACGTACCGACTGCAAACACAAAGCACAGAACGGTCCAAACAGGGTCAAACGCCAAAAGATTGCCAACTAAAATCGAAAATCTACCAGCTCGGTCAAAAAAAGGCGCTTGTTTCTTTGTTTCCATCCCGTTGAAACGAGGAAAAAAATGTTGGCACGGAAGGAATAAAACTCCTGCAATCGATTGTGTTGTCACAAACGTCGTGTTTCCATCGCCGGTTCAACCCCTCAACGCCTTTCAATATTTATTTATTTTGCCTGCCGCCGGCTTTCATCATTCTTATTCCGCCCTCTCGCTCGCTGTGACATTCGCACTTTGCATTGCCGCAGCGAAGCGGCGCGATGAGAAAGACCTCAAACTCCGGCGCACCAAGTTAAACACGCCTCGAAAAAGGAGACAAATGAAAATTCGAAGCACGTCGCATCGATTGCAATTTGGGCCTCGAAGAAGACGTCGGCGTGTCCGTTTATTAATGAAGGCGCTTCGACGCTGGGCGTGTGCTTACCTGTTTGTCTCGAACATGTATTGCGGCCGCCGCATTACCAGCAAGCGCGGCAGGATGTGGATGAAGACCCGCTTCACCCACGGCGACATTTTGTGCGTCTGCGGTGACCGGAAGTGTACATTTAGCACCACCACGGTCACGCATATACTGGAATGCAGAGCAGAGTTGAGCAAATCACATTAATCACATTGAACAGAATGGGAGGTGGCGGGGAAATGGAGAAATGGAAAAAAATCGTGGTTTTTAAGTGAAAAAATACGCGCGCTCAGGAAGCAGGACGCTCCACTCCATCGTGAATGAAAGTCAAATATTTTGCAAAGGAGGACGTCAATGTGAACGCTGCCACGAATTGGCGGACGACGCAAGGCGAAGAATATTAAGATAATATTTACATAAAGTTAAAGAGGGATAAGTGGTTTGGTATCCAACTAGAGCTCAAATTATGGGGTACATTCGTACATGTACATCAACCTGAAAAATGTTTCCGGAATTCTTGACACACACAAATAATGAGATATTTTTCTGGGAGTATTGGCGAGAGGGCTTACCTTATTGATACTAATATCATGGCGAATATTAGATATTTGCCGAGCAATGGTACGACCAGTGAAGTCGGTGGGATAATCTCGACGACCAGTAGAAAGAACACGTGGAGACTAATCAGGATCGAAATCGATAATGTTACCTGCAAACAGAAATGTCATAGCTTAAGATTGGTCAAGAGTTCAGGGCTTGCCAAAATAGTTTTCAAAAGTATTTCAAATATTAAATAGAAAATAGAAAATAGTGAAATACTTTCGAAACTATTTCAAATAGAAATATTAAACTGAAAAAAGAATTTTAAAATAAAATAGTAACTTCAAATGCAAATTTTCAAAAATCGTGCGTTATTTTTCGATGCTTTTATGTTTTATTAAAAAAAAAAAATTATTTTACTATTTTCAATATAAAAATATTTGAAATGCTTTTCTCATCTATTTTGATCAAAATACATTTTCAAATACAAATGAAAATGATCAAAATAAAATAGTAGAAATAGTATTTTCTATTTAAATACTTTTATTTAAATATTTCTATTTTATTTTCGGCAAGCCCTGCAAGAGTTGCAGTAGTACATATAAAACATAACCATTGTTAGGTAGGTATTTTAAATACAGGGTGTGTATAGATTCACGGATAATAATTTCACAGCGCGATTCTTGGGTTAATCAGAAACGAAAACTTTAATTCCAAAATGTTCTCAGAGTTCTACAAAAAAATAATTTTTATTCATTTGGTAACCTAAAAATTGTTCTTTTATGACTTTAGATTTTTAACTGAGAATTAACTAAATTAACCAAAGAAAAGTGCCATTAAAGCTCAAATACTTATTTGTAATTTCCACACAAATGTAAACTTTACCAAATCATACGAAACTATTACTGATTTGCTATTTTCATTGAACTCGCATTGATCAAATAAACAAGAAACTTAAAATACGCTTTATGATTTATTTATTAGCTATAAGATGGCGCTAGGTGTATTGGCAACTAAATTATCTGGAACTTTGCATCCTTTGCATAACTTTAACTTAAGTTTCACTTGTTTAGCGCGTTTGATTTTATGCGCAGCTGTTATCCGACGTTCGTTTTGTCTTCGCAAAGTAATAAAATATTAGATACGCTGCCTTTTTACGTCTTTTTGCAGCGTTTTCGATTATGCTGATGCATCGAGATTTGAGCCAAGCGCTGACGTAAGTTTTCGTTCTTCTCTCGGCGTCGATGGTGGAGGCGCCGGTGGAATTTCGCCCGGCTCCTCCGTGTGCCACATCCCTTGCTTCCCTTGCTAGTGCGCACAAAAGGACTCGATCGAAATGGCTGTGCTGCGCGGCATTAGCATCGCCATGGGCCGGCGTTAAAACATTACAAATTCTGACAATGACAAACGACAACCTCAGAACCTCACAGGTCCTCGCGGTCGGCACGTGGTTTTGACACTCAAAATCAAGCCCCGTGCTTAATGTGAAATCCGCCAGCAAAGTCAAGGCTGGGGAGCACATCGCGACATGCGTTCATCAATTATTCCTTTTTTGTAAGAGAGTGCTCGACTCGACAAAGTCGAATAACAAAACTGTTTGAGCATTTATTGCAAGTTGATTAAATTGATTTTTCCTTGTTGTGTGAGGGGTTTGGTGCGACTATACTGGTGCCGATACTCCTGACCTGCATTTTCAAGTGTTATTGCACTCAGGGCATTGCTTTAACACCGCTTTCCGGCACTTATTTCGCCCGCCGCCGCGCTGCGCGGAGTAAACTCTCTCGTCCGCCGTGTCGCGCGCCGCCCGCCGCCAAATGGTGGGTGCAAATACCCAATCGATATTGCACCTCGAAAACCATAGCACGCTCGAGCGCCAAACCTAATTCACGCTCGCCATACCCTCGTGAAGGCCTGAACTTCCAAACGTAAACAACTCGCATTTCCGCGTGAAACATGCATAATTAATCCGCGGGATCAATCACCATGATTGACTAACCTTCGCCATGCATACAATCAGTACGTTCACCCATTCACCCAAAATCAAATTGCTTTTCGCAGTTACACATCAAAGATTATTATGGTCAATTGAAACAATTACTACGTATACATGTCGAATTGAAAACATTTTGGATCGGATCGAGATCGTTTTCACGTTTTCAATTCCACATGTAAACGTAATAAATGTGTGCTTTACATTCTCCTGGTTGTAAAGCACGATGTGCAAATCTTGCACAAATGATGCGCATTATATCCAACAAGGTAAATATAGAATCGACCATAAATTGAATTTCTAGTTGTGCGTTGTCGTGCTGTGCTCTGCCATTTCGCAAATTAAAACTTGCGGTATGCGCACAAAGTATGAGTTGTGCTTCGAGTACTTGGGGAAAAAGAAACAATAGAAAACAATACACTAAAAGCTTTTCCTTCACGTGATCCTGTGGTATAACCAACCATACGGCAGCACAAAATAATATATTTGCATAACTTTAGCAGTAGTTTAAATTCACTTTGACAACATTTCAGTAATATTGGCCGAAATTAATTATAAATTGAAAACGTGTTTTTCTTTCTTTCCGCTTTTGGAAGATTTGGAATACAAAAAACACGCTCATTCCTTTGGCGCTAGGCCGTGCTTCCTTTAATGTACAAATAAGCTTTTAAGACGTTCCACCGACCACGCCTATTGGATGTAGCGTTGAAGAGATTACCGCTGGCTCGGAAATATTTAAGATATACGAGTCATGATTAATCTACAGAGTGTTGTGTTTGTTGGCACAAAAAATATTTTTTGGTGCTCTATGCGTCGATGAACATGTTGTGTGGAGGCGCCTCCATTTGGCATTCAAACACCTGGTATTCGCAAGCTAGTCAGCTTCATTTCCTTATTTAGATTAAACTTTCAGTGGCGCGCGATTTATACCTCTTCGTTTTTGAAGTATCGCAAGCAAAACATTTTCCTCTCTCTGCTACTTCTTCACTCAAGGGAGTTACCATGTTGTAATTGGAACTGTGTGTTTATGCATCAAATATTTAATAATTGCTAAACTGTGTAATTAATACCACTAGATTGAGCTGAATGTGAATTTAATCGATGTTTACGCTAGTTATTCAGTTGTGATCTTCTACACAAAGAAATTGTCAATTTAATAGCCTGTGGGCTAGGTTATGTAGTCCTATGACTTTTTATAAATGATCTGTCATTTTTAATAGAGAAAGAAATAGCACTTGGAGAACACCGGCATGCTTTCAGTTGGATTGTTTGAAAGATTATTAATTTTCCAAAGACGTGCTTCACGCGATGCCTATATTTTATTGCGATTTATAGCCTAAAAAACAAAACGATATAAAGCGGTAATTTTTTTATCGTTCGCGTTTGTTCTTTTATTTTCTTCTGTCGTTTGTTTTTTAGTTTGAAATTTGTTCTCAATGGGAATAAATGAAAATACGCAACGTGAAACAACAAAATGAAATGTGAAATGTGAAATGGGAACTGCGAAAATTCCAAAACGTTGATGTGGGCGGGCAAAGCGGAAAAATCGGTGGGCGCGCCGGCGTGAAATGCAAAGCGCAAACTTTTTTCATCATCTTGCTGCCCCCACCGACGATTTCACTTTTTGTGCGCGCACGTTCGACTTTTTCTTGTTTAGGCAAACGCAGCGGGCGATATCGATGAGTACACTTCAAAGGAACGCATTCCGATGTGAAGCACATAAAAAGCCTTCTCACCCAATCGATGTACACCAAGCGTTGCCAAATGTCTAGTGTGGCCGCCACGAAAATATAAACGGAATAAACTGTCAACGTACCTTTTCGCCGCTGTCGGATGGCAGGTAGAATGTGAGCACGGTGAGGAAGGAGATGCCCATACACGGAATGATGATGTTCACCGTGTAGAAGAGCGTCTTGCGTCGCATTGTGATGTTGAACGTTATATCCAGATATGGTTCATCACAGCAGGTGTAAAATTTTTCATTTCTGTAAAGAATCACAGCCATACATCAAAGATCTTTGGTGAGTGCGCATACATTGTATATTTAATTGCATTGTGTTGGTTGGGCTAAACTTTCAGCTCCATCTGGATACGTAGTTTTCAACTTCAAAACTCGAAGGATCTTTTGTCAACTTTGGGATGATTTCTTTTAGGGGGAAAGTCGGCAGTTTACACACAACGTGTCGAATAATATGCGCGTGTAATTAGCGCTTGGGGCGTCTGCCCTCCGCAAGTTTGGAAACATATTATGCCATCATGCCATCATCTGCCATGGCTAATGAATTCCGAAATTTGCCCGCACGCTCAACTTTAGCGTTGGGTATTAGAGGTATGCAGCACGTTAAGTATAACATATGCAGAGAGACTGTGATAAACTTGTTACGATTAATCCTAATGAAATATGCCACTAATGGAAAGTTTAAGATACCGCATTTGAAAGGTCTTCTTTAATTTTAAGGCTAATACATTACGATGTTTATTTGAGAATTTGCGCCTCCACAAAAATAAATTGTTTTGCTCCTGACGTCCTGACTATAATTATCGGACTAAAACTAGAGTTCTTTAGCTGGTCCAAAATACTGGGCGAACAAATATGATAGAAGCTATTATTTGAATTTCCCGAAATAAGGATGCAAAAATGATTTCCAATTTAAATTGATAGGATGCGAAGAGGAAGTAACCGTAAAAGTCACGTGCGAAATTCAACTGCGCTTCAATCGCAATATTTTTGATGGTTCTGTACGTGATACTTGATAGTGAATTAAAAATGCAAATAGATTCAGATACATACAGGGTGTCCCATTAATCGCGTAATTCCTCTGGAGGTTTTATAGATAGGTTTAAAAGAAGTTCATTGAGCGAAAAAAGAGTAGGTAAATTGTTCTTCATGGCTGAGATACAGAGCGGTGACGTTTTGTTGTCAACTTTGTTTGTAATTATTCTTTTCCTTAAATTTAGGTTTTAATTGAAGGATTATTTAATTTGTTCCAATTGAATTTTTTGATCCATTGGCAAAATCTTAGGAGAGGATTTTAAAATAAGTTTTCAAATCTATAGTTTTAAACATAGGACTTGTTATTTAGATAACTTGATAGGTTTTTATTCTAACAAAAGAATAATTAGAAACAAAGTTGAGAAAGAAAC
>JARJDQ010003187.1:0-22277 GCA_030264215.1 Geostiba sp. GC000077 | reverse complement strand
GTTTCGCGAGCGCAACAATTGAACCCTTCATAATGGCCTCAAGTTCTCGTTTGATGTCTGAAAGTTCCGTTTTTAACGCGCAATTTTCCACGCTAAACTTATTCCTCGAATACTGCGCATTCACTAAAGAGGACGTTAATTATCAAGACATGGTTAGCTCATCTTGAAAATCAATAGAAAAAAGACTTAATTATTTATAAAAAGAAGCACGAATATTTTGATTGAAATCCTTGAGTTGGCTTTGTGAATGTTATTTTCCTGAGAGGATCAGAAGAGCAATGCTGCAGAGATAAAAAAGACGGTCGTGTTCCACATCACACAAAGAAGAATATCAGCGATGCACCGTTCCTCGTCCTCGGCTTGCATTTTGCTTAATATTTATGTGCAACAGTTGCATTTCATTACGCATATTCTTTCTTAGAGCAAGCAGGCCGCACGCTGCGACCCGCCGTACCTAATGGCCCTTCCAATTTGTTTTTGAAATATTTTCCGAGCCGCAGCGTATGAAATATCATCCGCATTCACCGTCCGCCCTCGCATAAAAGTTTAAAAGATTGCGAAAATATGCGACCCGAATCACAAGTAGTGAGGCACTAAGAAGAGCAAAAAATTACATTAATTTGCGACATTGGATTGAATTATTAGTGCAAAAGAAATAGGTTTTTAGGTCGGACTAATTCCCACAAAAAAAAAATGAAATTTTTATTTCGTTGATGGTACCTTTTTCACATACTAAAAGTCTAATCTAAGCATGCAAGCTGCGTTCTTTTCTTGCACGGTGATACATTTGTTGATTACGGAATGCATTTGTTAATATTTTCTACGTGCAATAGCATCGCTGTAAAGGGTATGCAATTTGACAACTTACAACTATGAAAATTTTATTTCACAATTATGTAAGTTTATGAGTTATTGCTCATTGAAAATAACCAATTATATTATCAAAATAATTTATTGTTTTTCTTACCAATGTATGTATGTATTTGATTGTTGTTGCATCTCATATGCACTGTGAAATATATCAAATTAAAGGAAATTTTACCCTCTTCCCAATGCTTCTAATTTCATAAGTATCGTTGTTCTGCTTTTCAGTGCTTGGGCGTTTAGTAATAGTAATCACATTGTTGTTTAAAAAACCTAAAATAAGTCTTGTAAACTAAGGTCCAAGGGCCATAGTTTTAGACTCTAAATTTGATGTAAAATTATCTCTTTTTCTGTGTGCAGGCTTAAATGAACCATCTTGTAAATAAAAGGCAACATATGTTTGTATCTTTGTACGTTTGTATGTATGTTTGTCCACCTCGACAAATCCAGAGTTTTAGTCTGATAAAGATGAAAGTTGATACTATGATAGAGTATAGGCAGGATAATACGATTTGAAAATCAACGCTAGTCGTCGACATTCGTGTTGACCAAAATCACGTCCGTAGCTTGATAATGTTCGTGGCGGCGCCGGGAGAAGAATGTGTTTCTCCATTTAAAACTTTGTGCAAGAAAACAACGCATTTTGCATGCTCAGATTCTTCTAGACTTTTTGTATGTCAACAAGATACCATCAACGAACTAAAAAATGCAAACCACATCTTTGTGGGAATTAGTCCGACGAAACACCTTTTTTTTTTTTTCTTATATCTCCTGCACCGCGCCTAGCGCCGTCAATTAATATTACCAATTCGGCTGAAATTTTATTAAAATGCATTAGATCCAATTGAATCGGCGCACGATATGCCGCGAATCGATCATGAACTTATATAAGTAAATGAAAACTTTTTGAATTACTCCAAAATTGACATTTAGCGAATGTCTGCGAAAGTCTAGCTAGTCAACGAGTCGATTATAATCGAGTAATTCGAAGGGTTGGCTGAAAGGGGTGGGCACCGGTTAGTTCTCAGTTTCCTGCGCGCTGGCGCCGCCGAAAACGGCCTGCATGCATTTGTAAGTAATCGGCTCACCACAATGGCCTATTATGCAGTCAGAACAAGCCCTAGTTCAGCGACGCGCTGCAATAACATTTAATAGACCTGGTGAGCGGGGAAAGTTCCGAACTTTACGCTTAGTCTCGGGCGTCAGTCCGAAATCTTTCTTCGCAAGAGCGCCCCCCTGCGCTTGTATGCACTTCCTCAATCCGAGCGATATTGTTAAGACCTCCTGCTGCTGCCGCTCTGCCGCTTGTTTGCTGCAGTCAAGTGCAGGCCCACAGTACGGTTATGACTAACAAAGTGCGAAACTGCAAGGTTGCACATGGCAAGAACGAGTACACATATAACAATTAACCCTACCATCTACTCACTTGATTTGACCCAAAATCTAAACTCCATTCAGGCGCAGAGCAGCGCTAAATATCAACTGGGTAAGTCAATCTCAACGCTATTGAGTGGATCCCGAATCCGAACGATAGCATTGGGACTTGGGACACTTTGGGGCATGCAACAAAGACGTCTTTGTGGTGTTTAATAACTTCTTTAACGAACTGCATTTATTGTTCAACGGCCGCGACATTACGAAACGAAATGGCCGCACAAGGGAAACTTTCCTCCAATTGCAGTCGAAGAGCGAAATTCCATCAGAAGTTTATTGCGAGCCGGCATCAAGCATCCGTGCACATAAACTCGCGAAGAAGCTACGAGTGCTAGCGCGATCAACGCGGGACAATAGATTAAATTAAATCAAAGTTGTATAAACTTAACAGCAGCCAAGGCACCGTCAGCAAACTGCTGCGAAGGTGTTTATTTTAGTTGTTAACTTTGTCAAAGTGCGAATCTTCGCTTGCAAACATTCCATGTACGGCTCTTTGCGCCCGCAGCCAGTGTTATATCAAAAAATATAAAAGGGTTAAGGGAAAAAAAGCGCGAAGAAGGAAACTAAGACATTTCCTCAAGGCGTGATAAACCCACTGCGCTTGGTTTGCTTAGATTTTATTTTTACTACCGCGCAGCTTATCCAAACAAAATTCCGCCCAAAGAAATATTCAAAAAGTAACATACTCCTTACAGTAACGCCCCGGCTCCGTGCCAAACGCAAATGCACCCAACCAAACACTCTTCCTGTTGTGTTTGCTGCCGGAGCATCAGATTTGGTTTGCTGGCGCTGGCAAAAGTTCCACGAACCTTCGCGCGGCGGTAATTTGCAGTAAGCTTTTTACGAGGCGTCCGGAATAGGCTTAGCAGCGTTACGCCGAGACGAGACGCGTCTGCATATAGTGAGGAGTCGACGGCAGGGCCCCAATGGGGCCGTGCGAACGCCGCCCCGCATTACCGATCCCACTAACTACCCATTTCTCTCGCCTTACGACGAGTATATTTCGCCTCCCCCCCAAAGCGAGTGCGCAGAGCATGAGTTTGACTCCCGGTCCGCACTAAGCTTAAGCTACACACCGTGCTTGTATAATAATAATAATAATATCCAAAACAACCGTGGCAGTAGTGTGGCAATGGGAGGCGGTAGTTACATGCGAACGAATAGTTATTGCACCTTGTCGCGCTTAGGCTAACGCGCCGAGGGAGCAACGAATGGGCCGAGCCGACCAAAAGGACAGCCGCTTAGACGTGTTATATTAGGGGATCGCGGTGGCGCGCCGCCCCAGCGCCATTGAATGGACTTGCAAGCGTTATTAAAGTTATTACAAACTATCCAAGTGCTTATTTCACACCGCAACACCTTCGGTGGCGATTAACAATAGTTTCTAAGCGGCTGAGGACTTTTGTATTGTTCGGACTTTTATTATGCCCGTTTATTATGTACCACATATGCACTGTTGTGTTTTAGGAGAGGGGCTTATTTATGAGAGGAACAACTCCTGCACAATACACCTGGCTGGATCAACATCAACATGGAACTTTAAGTAACAACTTATTACACCTAAAATACACCAGAGAAGCGTTATAGCCCAAATTTAAAATTCAATATCATCGACTTAACGTTTATAAAGTGCACATAAATTCGATTCAGCCTGTAAATAGGAGGTGGTAGGCCATGGAAAGTTGTAACGCAGTTGGTAACATTTCTTATAAACTCTAACCTATCTCTTCTTGAATTTATCTTAAATATAAATCATCTCATTAGCGAGATAATAATTTTCTTATTTTCCTACAATGAGGAAGACTTACTGATTTTTAAATTGATGAAAACCTATTGAAATCGATAGTGTAATTTTTTTAAGGATTTTTAGTGAAGATGGCACATTATTCATCGAGTTATTAATGTTTTAAGTTTTTGAGAATCGAGACTCATTTCTATCAATCTTTAACAAATTTTTATGGGCTCAAAACGAACTTTAGAAAATCAGGAAAAAATATTTCTATAATAAGGAAACCTAGCTAATTCCATATAAAAAATAAAAAAAATGACGTCTCTTCCACATTAACATATTAAAATTAAAATTATTATCAACTTAATAAGACAACTTTTACTAAGATGATGTTTGGTTTTAATACTTCTCTTGAGGTGTACTATCGTCCCCTAGCCTAGAAGGGTATACCCTATTACCCTTTTTCAATTATCGTTATAGAATATCTTGATTCACGAAGAAAAGTGACAATTGCATGTCTTTCGAAAAAAAGTATATATCTCTTAAACGAAATAAGTTCCATGAATGCGATTTTGTACAGTCTTTCACTGAAAATGTACCTAAAGGAATATCTAATGAAAAAGTCAAATTTTCAATTCCTTGTTCCAAAATGATTCCAAACATGTAAAACCGCAAACGAAAAAATCGATTATTTTCAAATCTTGATCTTAATTATAAGTGCCATTTCCTCGTTATCGATCCTTTTCCATAAGCGCATTCATAGCCCAAAATTAATTATTCTTACGACTAAAATTAAGATTAAGACTACGACTAAAATCGAACTATGAATCGACCTTAAATTTGATATAATAATTTACCATTCCATTAAAAAAAAAAAGGATATTTTCGTCTATATTCTTTTAGTGGTGCAACACCCTGTGCACTTGAAAATAATATAGGGATCTGGACTTTTCAATCATGCATAATTTGTATTTCTGCACATAATCGAAAACTCGCCTTGTATACAAACTTTTATAACTTTTATTAACAGGAAGTTTTTCTTCCTTGATTTTAGGATTTTTCATATTTTTTCTTGCAGCACTATTATCTGTTTCTTACTGAAACTAAATGTTTCCGGTTTATATTGTAATCATGAGCAATACTATAAATTTTACTCCGCAAGTCAGTAGAAGCAGTTGCAAGTCGCTAATATGCTAATTATGTGATTTAATACTCTAAATTACGGCCGACACGCTCGAAACTTACAATTTAAATCCGGAGGAAATTCTGTTCTGTTG
The DNA here is from genome assembly GCA_030264215.1 of Geostiba sp. GC000077. Taxonomy (NCBI): domain Eukaryota; kingdom Metazoa; phylum Arthropoda; class Insecta; order Coleoptera; family Staphylinidae; genus Geostiba; species Geostiba sp. GC000077. The sequence continues at coordinate 16,973 of JARJDQ010003187.1, read as the reverse complement.
CTTATTTTATTTCGCCCGGCGCGGCGACCGCAAGTCGTGAGTGCTTTGCGCGTTTTAAGGGAGGAGCGCAAACAGTATTTATTCACATAATGCATAATCCGCGTTGTGGCGCAACTCGTCTAGCAGTGAGCGCCGCGTCGCCTTTCGGAGCTTTTAAATTAGACCAACGCCAATTTACATTAACAAACACCAACGTAGACGGCGCGTGCGGAACGAAAGTTGCTATTAAACTTCAACTTGCGGTCGAGGCCGGCGAGTTTCTTTACATTGCTCAAACAAAACATTTCCACGCAAGCAAGCGAGCACTTGAATGGTTCATTTGGATATCTCAAAGATAACATTTATTGGACACCATTTTCTAAATAACATCAATAAATAAAATTTATAGTTAGAGATAAAATCAGTATACTTAAGTTAGCCTCGTTTGTGTAAGAAAAGTTTCGAGTTGTGGAGGCGCCGGGCAAAAAAAATATACCTAAGTATTTAACACGGGAAAATTGCCATTTTTCCTGGGCTGTAATTAATCGCCTCCAACTTCCCAATGAGTGTGGGTATAATTTCATCCCCGCCCATGTCATTATTGCATGCACATATGAACGCTTAAACGTGTTTATTGATTGCGGGTTTGTAAGGCCGGTCAGGCGACAGCGACGTGCGGCTATTGTGTGTATGGCGACTTAATCGGCGGAACGTCTATCGGAGTTGACGTGGACGTCGACTACGACAGCGACGGCGGCGGCGGCGGCGGCGGTCGGATAGTTTGTGTGTAATCGGTCGTGAGGTTAATCGGCTGAAAATGTCGATCGATGTCTCCGAAGAAGAGTTATGGTGTATTTGTATTATAAATTCAGCTGCAAAGGACACTCGCCCGTCGATCTTTTGTCCTCCACAACAAGCAAAAACTTCTATATAGAATATCAAACTAGAACAGGTAATAGAAAACAGATTGCGGCACCCTTGTGACACTGACTGAAGGCCTTGTTTCATTGTCCACGACGAAATCACATGCCTGACTGGACATTGAAATTTTGACATTGCGAGCGAAACATTGTCGACGCATTATTATCGAAGTGAAATTGTTAACCGATGTCCTTCTCAAGATGCGCACCGGCGATGAGTTTCGGTCCATCGGGAAGCAGGCTCCGAGGCATCGCAAATATTCCATGGCGGAGGCGCGCGGGTGTTGCGGCAGCAATTTCATTGAAACCTCGCCCGCTCGGCGCAATGCACAAAGACACGGCTCTAAATGGAGCCGTCCAAGTAGGTTTGATGCATCGCAGCAACATAGTTTACGTTTATATGTAAATGCGAAACGAAGAGCGGAAATTGAATTGTATGACAATGTATCCCTCAAGTGGCTGCTGGCTGCGAATGCGCCCTTTCCCATTCAGCGTGCAAATACAATATGCACTCCGACGGCGGCGGCTGCGTGCGTCAACTCCCGCCCATCGGCATTCCATATTGCAAATCCACGCGGCGCATTCGGCGCCGGCAAAATGTATTCATTGCATTCGGTACATGCCCGCGAATAGTTTGGGTTACACTAGAAAAAAGTATTCACGCGTTCGTACCCAAGCAGGAAGTTTTACATAAACTTGAAACATTTTTACAACTTTTGATCAAATTCGTCGCTACTTGCTATAAACTTTAAATTGATTTTATGGACAGTCGCACTTCATTAATTGCTATTTAAATCAGTGGTTTTAGAGCACAGAGAATTGAATGAATAAAACTGATGAAAACCATCAGACCTTCCAAGATTAGGCCTTTCCGCTTTGGCAGGAAATAAACGCAAACGCTCGCCGGCCCGGATAATACTCCATCAAGATACATATTTTGTTATGTGTTGAAGGATCTGCTCATATAGCATCCTTGAATAATAAGGGTCAGCAATAAATGTGTGTCAGCTTCATGCAAGATTCATAAGTGTTGGGACGGACGGAGGCGCAAGTAAAGTATGCCCGGCGCCTCCGCACATTGAAATGGCGGATGTCGGCCGGTAGTTGAATGAGCGCATAAAATGTGATTTCTGAATGTGTGAATAAGGCACCACCCCGCACACGAATGGCTCCGTTGGGCGACGGACACGCAGCGAAGCGGATTGGAAGCTAGGGCGTGGGCGATTTAATGACACTGAATGGGAATGGAGCTTTTCTCTCGTCGATACTTTCATCGCGCCAGATGCGATGTTTCTTGCTTAGCGCTAGTTTGCACGAACAGGGCGGAAACGGAACTTCTTGCGCAAATTCGCTCGGGATTTTTAATCTTCGAAATGAGCGTCAAGAGAGCTGCCGCGCCCGAGTGACGAATAAAGAGGCGCGCCCGGACGTGCATAGAAACGACGGCCTGGCGAAAGATGAAGAAGGCGGCAAAAAATAGCGCCTGCGTTTGACCGGAATGAATCGAGTGTTAATGAAAGTAACATGAAAGAAATGCTTTAATCAATAGGCGAAGGCAAGCGCAACGCGCGCGTTCCTCCAGAGTCAAAATGATTAAAACACTTCAAAGTAAATTAGTTTCCAGAGCGGCACCGACTTTTTAAAAGTATGAATGATTCAATTTCCTGTCTGCCCCGCACGCTGGAGAAAACTTACGCAAGAAAATTGCACTTTTGGCAAATCCATTCCATTTGAAGGCGAATCATTACCTGCAACAACCAGAACAAACACGATGTAATTTAATGTGTTAAATAAAAACTTTCAATTTAAAATGTGCTTAATTTAAGCGAAAATTTCAATTAGTCTTTAATTCCTGAAGAGGGGCGCAAGCGACATGGTACACTAATTGTGAGCACCGGGCGTAAATAGTGAGTGGCTCTGAAATTCAAGGTACCTATGTGTACTCGTGAATGTCCTTAAAAGTTAGAGATTAAAGTACGCAGCTAGAGTCGTATCAAAGACAGGAGTCAAAAGCTCGCCCCACATTCCCTTTTCTCTTTCAAATTCTGGATCAATTTGAGCTTTCATTTAGGAAACGAGGTATACGTGTTCGGCACTAAGAACGCTTCTCTAATATCAAAGGGAGTGAAGAGCCTGACCACATATTCAGTCAACCTATCCATGATATCCACATGATAACGTTTTGTGGTTTTTGAATCAAACATCAAACGCCTGGGAAAATTGTTTACACCCATTAATAATAAACCATTTAGTAAAAGTACTGTTTTCGTTTCACAGAGAAAATATTATCGCTTGTTTGCGCCTGTAATTGCTGAATGTAATTAATTAAGCAATTAAACTTTATTATGAAATAGATAATTTTCACTTTGGTGTCTTTGTCTGCCTCCGGTTGCTGGGGGGTACGATGCGTATCTGGCAAAACGGCACGGTGGCACGGTGGCAAAACGCAAAACGAGCATTTTAATCAGCCCCAGGGCCAAACCGGCTGAACGTAATGTGTATAATACACGTGAATACTTAGAGAGAACGCCCACCGCCACCACCGCCGCATCGCACGACCGAAGCTCGAATTTGACAAAAGAATAAACGGGAAATTGTTTTGTTCGTGCGTGTTTGTTCGCAACAAATATGCTCGGATTGCGCTCATGGCGACCCGGCAACAGACATACAGACAAACCCCCTATATCACCCACACCACGCTGCTCTGCTTGCTTAATTTGTAACAGAAATTTCAATGAAAAACAGAAATTTCAATGAAAAGTCACCATTTTAATCATCCTAATACTTTTTATCAGTATTTTGCGCAATTCCAAGTTTTTCCTCCCAAAGTGGTATATTTTTTGTTTGTGAATCAAGAAAAGCTAATATTGAAAATACTGCAATTCTGCATTTTTTTTTTAATATGCTGACGCATTTCAAAGTTTGTACGTTTCGTGTTTACTTTGTAATAAAATGTTCATCACTGTGATTTTTGCACGATTGTTTATCAACAATGTGCTAACAAAACTGGAAATTCACAATTTAATCACACGGCACATGTATCGCTGGGTGTGATTAACACACAGTGGCAATCAAATTCGAAATCTACGCAATTACCCAAACGGCAACGAGCAAAATTACGCACCGAATTATGGCGACCGCCGCCGCCGCCGCCGCTGTTGCACAGAAGCACGCGCGGAATGAATATGATTGTAGCAATCCGCATGCAAATCGCAGGCTCGAGAGGGCGGTGGGAGGGCGGCAGTGGCGGCGGTTGCGTCGCATACCGGAAATAACTGCGTTTGGCACATTCCCTTGCGCGCACGCATCCGCACGTATAACACAATCATCTGCGGAATCGAAATCTGATTAACATTTTAAGATTTTCCACGTCGATCTAGGAGTCAAGATTAAAATAAAGCTGCATGCATCCGGCACGGGGGTGTTGATTAGATTACTGCATAATATCCGCCGACAAACATTCAATTTTTCCTAATCGATTTCGCACCCCACACAAATTTTCACTTCCGAGCGCGCATCCGCAATGCCGGCCTGATACATTGCAGCACCTGCATATTAATCAGGAGGCGGAGGCACGTACGTCTTCTCTCTAGCTTTCTAGTGGTATCCCATTTTGAATATCGCTCGTGGGCACACTTTGCGCCAATGAAAATGCGCCGCCGACGCAAATTTACGCGTCGCAAATTGTGCGATGCCAGACAGGCATCAAACTTAGACAACTTATGTTCCAACATCACTCTTAATATCTTCCATTTGTGTGCTGCTCATGTAAGTGGAAAACTAAGGATACGAACGAAGCTTGCTGGTTAACTGTTGAAGGATTTAAGAAGTACAACCAGTGACGATGACACTCTCTGAGTATATTACTCGTCTAATAGTTTTCAAATCAGACAAATTTACTTTAAACCTTGTTCCATTGTGCGATATAGTACAGGAGAAATAAGTTTCTAGGTGAAACTAATTCCCACAAAGACACATACTAAAAGTTTAGAAAAATCTAATGAAATGCGTAAAGTGCACAAAGTTTGAAATGGAGTAACACATTTTTACGGACTATTTTACGGACGTGTCTTTCGTGATACTTTTGTTTATTATGTAATGATTTTTTTAACATATAGAACATGCAATAGCTTTGCTGGAAAGGGCATGAAATTTGCCAACTTGCCACGATGAAAATTTTATTTCACATTATGCAAGTTTACGAGTTATTGCTCTTTGAAAATTGCTAATTAATAATTCACAATATTTTTTTAAATTGTTCTGGTCAATAAGTCGTATTATTTGATAGTTGCTACATTCTACAAGCACTGTGAATTATACCAAATTAAAGGAAATTTCACGCTCTTCCCCATGATGCCAATTTTATAACCGTGGTTGTTCTCATTTTTAGGTTATTGGGTGTTCAGTAAAAAAATCACTTTGCTGATAAAAAAATAAACTAAAAGAAGCGACATCTTGAAAACTAAGGTGAAAGGGCCTACAATGTTGGCGTATATTTAAAACTCTAAATTCGATGTAGAAGAAACTTTCTGTGTACAGCCTTAAATGAACCACCTTGTAAATAATATGAGACGTAGATTTGTATCTTTGTATGTTTGTATGTATTACTACGTTTACATGTCGAATTGAAAAGGTTTTGGAATGGATCGAGATTCAAAAACAGTCCATGTAAGCACGTACAAAAGTGGATCGAAACAGTAATTAACCTCAAAAAGTATGTAGTTTTTTGATCGGCATTCAAAACGATTTGAATCCAAAACGTTTTCAATTCGAAATTCGGCATGTTTGTGGAGGCGCCGGGAGCAAACTGAATTTATCTATTTGACAATCCGTACTCGATGAAATCAACTTTGCACGCTTAAATTATTCTAGACTTTTAGTATTTCAAAAAGATACTATCAACGAACTAAAAATGCAATCGTCATCTTTGTCGGAATTAGTTCCGTCAAACACATTTTTTTGCTTAGATCTCCTCTACTACAACCAATATTTTTTCGAGGTGCAACTACTGATATTAATGTTTTAAGTATTTCTATATATCTCATTCATTACTCCAAATTGCCAAATGTCGACTTGTTACTGTTTAGAATTGAGCTATGTTCATTGCGCTTCATTACTCATTGCTCATACGTTATGCCAAATCAGAGCGCATTCCCCGTAATTCCTTCGTAGTTACAACTTGCCGAATAGTCGATACTCGCATAACAATACCCAACGCCATATCTCGCACATCAATGGAAATCGAAATTTAATAACGAATGTTAATGCCCTATGCCTGCCGAATTGCTCAACACGCGGCCATCGCACCATGAACATGTGAACGCAAACGAAAGCATCGCATCGTTGGCGGTGGCAGCAAACCGGGAAAAGGAAAGCAATAACCGTCAGGCGGGCCGTTTAAAATTATTATTAATTAATCATAACCGACGTTCGTTGCGATCCGGCGCACAGCGAATTTACTGGATCGACGAATGTGACTTTGATCGCTTCGATCGTTTAGGGGTCCTCGTTCAGGGAATACACAAGCGCGATGCGTAATTATCAAAACTTTGCGTGAATTTGCAATTTCGCGGGGGGCACTGGGAATATATATTTACGCGTTTTGCCAACTTATAGTGTTTTGACAGTTTAATGCACACCAGCGCCGGACGGCTCAACTATCCCGGAACAAATTAATAACTTTCACAACTTTTTGATGAGTTCAATTAATTGAATTATTTATTGACGAAGCGGATAATCGGAAATTGTATTTAGACCCGTAATGAACGCTTGACGATTTGAAAATGGGAAGTAAAGTTGTTTGTGAGTTCTGCGGTCTCTGTTATAACAGAACCGTTCTCGGCAGTTACTCGACTAAATAACAAATTTCACGTTTCAATGTTTGAGCAGAGTTAAATATCAAAGTGGATCAAGGAAATTGCGTTTCGACGCAGGTATGTATAAACATTGATAGAAACCCTTTTAGTTGATTTAATAAATAATTAGCTCGTGTTCTGATCCACGGAACAATGTTAGAAGTCAAGCCGCAGGCGGATAAGCGCATGGGAAAGTACAGGTTACCTTTGCGCTATTTGTTGTTTGCTCATTAAAATTGTGCGACTTCATGTCGAAGCCGCGGAGTGCGGCACGTTAAAACTTTCGTCGTTCCGCGATTTTATGATTATTTGCCAAGTCCTTATTTGGTTATAGCTCAGTTGTTTCGAGTTTGCCGTTCGTGTAAACACAGCCAAAATGGAGGGCAGGCCCGACAAAAGGGATGGTGTTCGCCGTTCTCGATGTGCGGTCGATGTTTGGCCGAGGCATTTACCAAATTAAATATCGCAATGTTTGAAACGTGTCTGGCGTCAAGATCCCGCCAAACTGATTAATAAGTTGAAATCTAATGGATTTAAAACATCACTCCAAACGCTCGCATCGACCTTCCCCGTCAGTTTGTTCAATCAGCATTGACACGGGGAAAACTTGGCCCCGCCGCACATAAAGTTTCCTTTCCGTCGAAATGGAACGGAACTAAAAAGCTTTATATCTACAACTTTCGGCTGCCGCTGAGGGATGTCTGCGCGGATAGCACACGCATAGTTAATTAGATACACCAGATAGCGCCAATTAGAAACGCGCGTTTGCGAAAGGCGAAATTTAATCCGCGGATAATAAGATAACCTGAAGCTGGCGGGCGTTGGAGTGCGTCGTTACGCCAAAATGCCGAAATGCTGAAATGAAAAGCAGTCGACGAGCGCGCCCGCGCAATAAAAGAGCATTTTGCAGGCAGGAAAAATAAGTCGACTGAAGGGATTTTCAGATTTCATGTGCCCGTGAAAAAAGGTCGTATACGTAAATGTGACGTAAACATGCTGGGGGGCAGCAAAGGACGTAAAAGTGCCGGGTACAATGCAATTATGTTAAAAATCGCGCGCCTGACCCAGCTGAAGGAGTACCAGCACACAACCGCAATGAAAATCTCCGAATTGTGATATTCCTTTTGTGCGGTTTCCCTCTTACCCGGCGCCTCCACTGCATCTGTATTATTGTTTAAGTTTTACACACGCCACGGCGCGGCGCTAAGAACACGAAATAAAATCGAGCTTCCAACTCAATGAAAAACCACCTACAATAGCACATTCTTTTAATAACTGAATCGCAGAAGTACAACAAGAACAATTGCTGTTTCAGTGAGTACAGCAAAATGCACTCTGAAAAAAAGATTCAAACGCTGAAGAAATTTGTATAGGATTTTTTTTCCAGGGCAGCTTGGGCGACGACGATGAAGGAGAGAAATTGCACGCACATCAATTTGCGGTCGCTGGTAGGGCCGTGTATAATAAAACAATAAGAAAATACACGGTGGGAAAGGCGCGCGCGTTTAGCTTGAACCCGCATGGACGGTGGTTGGAAATAGTAAAAGTTGTAGGAAGCAAAGCGACTACAATTTCTTACATCTTGTGCGGTGCCGTCGCGCGTACATACAATTTGCATGCATTTGGTACGAATTTATGAAATTATAATGTTGCATGCTTTATGCGCGAATACAACCGCGTCGGGTAAATAAAAACGAGACTGCGCACGGAAATGTTGCTCACTGCATAAATATTTTTCTGCTTTTGGCTTTCGCTCCAGCTGTCAGGGAACCAAATTAAATGCAAAGCAATAAAAGGAGTTTTGAAGAAATACATTTCAGATTGCGGTTTTTATTGTCAATTATAGCCTCAAAACACACAGGATCACAAAAACGGCAATATTTCTGTTGTGTATGCATCTGAAGTCTTCATATTATAAATTCTCCCGGCTGGAGCAAACTGCGAAAATTAAATTTGAGCCCAAGACCAATAAGGATATTTGGAAGGATGTTTGGAAGACGCCGACGCACCGATGCTAAATAACCAATAAGGCGCTGCGCCAATCGGCGCGCGAAACAGCCGGCATTTAATTTCCTACACGATTTTTCGATCCAGCGCTACCCTCTGCCGCAAGCGCCGAAGCCAAAGATCAGATTTGCAAATTCACGCCGCCGTAGGTGCACGCCATCGCCTGCTCAGCTAGTGCGCCGACGATTTGCTTCACAGCGCGGATATTTGATTAAAAAGGGCGTCTACTATCCGTGGCCCCGGGGCGAACCCATCAGACAATATTCAATTGATAGCGGCGACGGGCCGGCAATAACGTTTTCCTGACGAGCACATCGAACGCGATTTTAATCATTTTTCTTCTTCCAGTTGGTACCTTGCACATGCACATGGAAAATTCATAATATCCCACCAATCGCGAATTTATCAAGAAACCGGTGTTAAAAGGGGAAATGAAAAGTCGCTGAACGAACACTACAAAAGCAGACTTTTGAACCAGTGCATGAAATTATTTTATCTTTTAATAGTACAGAGAAATAGGTTTTTAGATAGGAATAATTCCCACAAAGACGGGGTTCGAATTTTTTACTTCGTTGATGGTATCTTTTGGACATACTAAAAGTCTATAAAAATCTGAGCATGCAAAATGCTTTGTTTTGTTGCATAAAGTTTCAAATGGAAAAATACATCGATGGAAAGATTCTGAAATTTGCCAACTTACCACGATGAAATTTTTTTTTTCTCGCAATTATGTAAGTTTATGAGTTATTGCTCATTGAAAATTGCCAATTATTTTTTCACAATACGTTATTGTTTCTTTTCATTCTGAAATATATTAATTTAAAGGACATTTCACGCTATTTCCAATGATACCAATTTCTTAATTGAGCTTGTTCTCATCTTTGAGCTCTATAATAATCTCCTTCTCTGTGCAACTATGTTTGTATCTTTGTGTATTTGTATCTATGTTTGTCCACCTCGGCAGAGCCACAGTTTTAGTCCGATACAGATTAAATTTGGTTCATTGATAGATATTAGTCAGGAAAAAAGATTGTTCCTATCTCAATTTGATACTCCGTCCCTTTGGCAATTCGGATTTGTGGAGGCGCCGGGCATAGCCTGAGTTTATCTATTTGACAATCCGTGACAGATTAAACGGACCTTGTATGCTTAGATTTTTCTAGACTTTTTGTATGTCAAAAATATACCACCAACGAACTAAAAAATGTAATCCCTATCTTTGTGGGAATTAGTTCCGCCAAACACCTATTTTTTGCTTATATCTCCTGTACTATAAAGTAAGCAATTCGGGATTAACATATAAAAATTAAATTCTGTACAATGTTGACATGAAGTTAATTAAGCATAAAACATGAGGCATAAAATATGAAAAAGGTAACGTTAACCATTACTGAATGAAGAGTGAAGAAGTCCTCGTGAAAAAGCGCGTTAAATATTAATAACCTTATCACAATAATTCATCATTTACGTCTTCATTTCATCTTTATTTACACAACTTTCCGTGCGCCTTCCAGGGGAGGCTGTCTTGCTGCTTTCATTGTGTGGAAATTAAAAGATGAATTGCAGATGCCGGCGCCGAGTCCCTGGTTTATTTCCTATTTGCTCGGATAGTCTCCCATTCTCATATTGAACGTGATTCTTTCGCCTCCCACCTCGGCACTTTCGGCATGTCGGGTATTGTTTTGTGTTTCCGATTGCGACTTATAGAGTAAACTCCGGGCCTCCGGGCCGCCGTCTCCGTCGCAGCCGCGCACCCGACTCAACGAAATCTTTTGTGCTCGGAGTTTGAATGAAGAGAAATGTTCGTCGTACATCTTTGTTGGCCGAATTTAACTTCTCAATCCCACGAACCTTCGCGATCGCGACCTCTATCCTCGCAAAGCTAGAATTCAAATATCGCTCAATCAAATGAACATACTTAGCGAAAGTTTCAAATACCAAACAACACAATTAGGTATAATCCAGAGTCTATAAATTTGTGGCACTGATGATTCTTTTGGGATGAGGAGTGTCGTTTGGTCGACTTGAAAAAGTGGATCCGGATGTCTCACGCCGAAGCACTTTACAGTCTTGGGTTGATCGAAGTCGGTTAATGTCGTGCTGATGTCCATCCGAGCGTGTGGTGTAGCCTCGGAAGCTAAACGAGCCCAATTCGCCGGTAAATTTCCATTATTGCGAAATACATGGTCCACATATTCCACTTATGAGTTTCTCGGGAAAACAAACGTCGCTGGAAAGTCGGCGGCGTCGCAGGGCTTTCCAGGAGAGCGAACGCGTTTTTGCGACGATACCACTGGGTCATCAATTATTTACGTGACCCATTGCTTCATTCCGTATATACGCCCGGAACGCGCGCCCGTAAAATAGCCGACGATAAAGATGGGAAAAACGCGCGACATACGCCGTCACATCACCAGAAAAAAATAATATTTTTATGTCCTCCCCGAGCAGAATTTTACAATTTTCTAAAACGTCACGTGCCGCATTTTACCACGCATATTTCCCGTGGTAAAAATATTATTGCAGAGGAAAAATAACAAATAAGTTCAATTCTGGCCGGCGCCGCAATATGAAAGGTTAAAACTCACATCTGTGCATATTTCCTGCTTTCTACATGTGTAAAAAATGCGAATCAAGTTCAAAGCTCACATTCGGAAGCCCTTAAATCTGAAAGCAATCGGCGACGGCCGTCGGCGGACCAAAGGTCTTGCCACCGCCCAAGCGGTCCGGCATACGCACCTTCCCTCTTTCTTCTTCTTCGTCTTCTTCTGCTGGAAGCTGGCAAACTGGGAAAAATGCGCGATTCGCCCAGGCGACTAGAAACCGCTTCCGCACAGCGGCAAGCTGGATATTTTACTGATTGTAAGATATACCCAACCGACCGAAAGTTGAGCGATAAAATTTTCAATATTGCGCGGGCGGAGCGCAAACACCGACTGCCGAATGCTAGAAGGCTCTCTTACACAGTGAACTGCACAGCCGTCCACCCCAAAGCCTCCCGTATTGCGGTCGATTCGAAACATGTGTTTCCAAGTGATTTTCCAAAAGGCATAACTTAAATTAAAGGTAATCGCCGAAACTTATTTATAGCGGAATTTCCAGCGCGCCGTGCGTGCGCAGTCTCGCTAAGAGTTCGCTCTCGATCGAGCGGCGGGAGTTCATCCTGTATCCGGGATTTGCGAAACAGGGGCTTACCAAGTGTGAGCGATGCGCCCATTGCGAACGCAAACAGTATCAGGGCCAGCTTGCCTTACGGCGCGGGCGAACAACAATATATGCAATTTTGTGTTCGGCGTGAACATGCATGAAACACAACAATGGGATCGATGTCAATGTTGGGGCGAGTGTCGCGCGGAGGATGAGAAGGCTGGGAGGCGCAGCCACCGGAGGCGAGACAGATGGCGGACGTCGTTGGAGACGTGAAATGTCGTCGGGACGATTTGCCGACGTATGCGATGCGCATCGGACGAAATTATTCGCCGCCGACATGCACATTACCCTCACATTACCCACATGAATTCGCATTTCAACCATAGTTGTTTCAACTTTTCAAGGCAACTTTTACAAAACTATGTGCTATCATGACATTAGAACAGAGACAGGTACAACCGCCGAAAACTACACATAACAAAAACAAGCATTCGAAGAGGAAACAGCCTTGAAATCCATGCAAATACAGCTTCGACTTTAAAGAGTTTATACATAGTAAGAGAAATAAAAAAAAGATAGGTGTTAGGTGGAACTAATTTACACACAAACGGGATTTAATCATTGTTGGTATCTTCACACATACTAAAAGTTAGAAAATCTAAGGATGCACAATTCCTTCTTTCTTGTTCGTAGTGTCAATGGGTTAAATTCAATCGTCTCCCGGCGCCTCCACTAACCTTTTCATTTCACGTACGTGTTTTTGGTTATGTATTCATTGGTTGTCTAGTTAGTGAATTCTTTGATATTCTTAAATACGCCAAGAAAAACAACGTAATTTGCATATTCAGATTTTCTAGACTTCTTCAGTATGTCAAACCAACCATAACCTAAAAATCAAATTTCATATTTATAAGAGTTCCATCCTTAAATGCCCGAATAACACGTGATCAAATTTAAAATTTCCTATGAAGGACTTAAACCATCCAAAGGATCTTAACAGCTGTTTTACAAAGTCACCAAGCTGTAACCAAATAGCCAAATTCCCAACCCAAGAAGAACGAAGAAAATAAGATACTTTTATCACTTGATAAGCGTGTATTTATTTATACTATTATGATTAATAAAAATGTTACATGTAATCTTAAGGAAAAAATTTACAACGCATTTACCGTGCTCTTTGTGAGCTAATTTTGAGATGTTTGCATTCCTACCTATAGTAATTGTACATAATAATTATTTATATAATAGTTTATATAATAATAATTTAAATTTAAAAAGTGAATAATATGTTATTGCATTTCTTTGGTGCATCTTAGACTCTACAGATACCATTTAAGTATCATCGTATGCAGGAAAAAAATCTCTATCTATATTCCTAAACATAAACATCATAAAATTACCTTTCCAAGAGCAAGATTAGAGCTTTTCAAATTCTCCCGTAATGTTACATATAAAACTTGAATATGGCGCCAAAATTCCACAGATTTCACTGATACTGACGAATCTCTCGAATACCTTATTGAAACTACACAATTCGGAAACGAATTTTCATTCTGAATGGATTTTTTAGGCGAATAATTTTGGAGCACTCTGGAATGCTCTTTCTTTTTATCTCAGGTGGTTTTTGCGTTCAATGGCGTCAGCGGCGGAAAAAACGTCGAATAATTGTGAATAATGTAAACTCATCTAATTACACTCCCCTTTTGGGCCGGCGCGGCGGGTACTCCATTCCGTGCGGCGGCGAGGACAAACCCTACAAAAGAAAGTGCGCCAGCAGGATAAAAACGAACGAATGCGAACGGGCGAGCAGTTGAACAAGTAAGTGCTATCTAAACGATGGCAATGCACAGTCGACGATTATGCTCGAGTGCACGCCACGCCACCGCGCACCTCCGCCACCAAACCCACCCGCCGCCACACCATTCACATAATAGTAAGCCAGCAAGCGCCGAAGGACTCCCCGTATAGAGAAGTCGAAAGTCACCATTTTAATATTGCGTTCATTAATCATTTAGAGTTAGCGCTAATATACGCGTCTGGCATTCGGCGCACGTTTATAATAAATACATATAATAAACGATTCCGAAGTTCGCCGCGGCGCAGCGACAATATACCCGCCGCCGTCGTTCAGTTCATTCTTTCGCCTCCCCCGTCCTTTCTTTATTATATTCCGCGTCGTTTTGTTCCCGCGCGTCGCGCCCTGAACGCGTTAAAGGCCCAAGAAGAAGCCTGCCGCGCGCTTGTTTCATTTCCTATATTATTTCAGCACGAATAATAATAACGCTGATATTGAGTATGCGCGACGGGTATTGATAGCTCTCTCTGCAACTATCAAACGTGACGAGGTGACGACCGAGGACTCGCACGAAGCGAAAACATCAATTATTTGCATAAACGAATTATTTATATCATTTTCCAGCTTTGAATTGAATTTTTACTTAGAAATTAATATATGCTTGTTTAGTAAGAATATACAAGGTGATTCATAAGTCTCGACTCAACTCTAGAGGTTTTGCCTAAAATGAAAGAAGTACATTGAGCAAATTTTCAATTTTCAATTTAATTTAAAGTAGAATTGACAGATGATTCAATTTGAAACTATTTCTACTGAAATGTTTTGATACATTGGAAAATCGTTGGAGTAATGGAATTTTAAAACAACTATTTTTAAAATCCATATTTTTAAGTGTTGGGTTGCAATTTTAAAATTCACTTCCAGGTAACAACTTTAAAAGATTGTCAATTACACCTTTAAAAATAATAATAAAAGCAGAACATACATATATCGCGATTAATCACCCTGTATATTATGGCACATTTTAGTTTGCCATATTTGCACAAAAAATCACGTCCTATTCTGGCCAGCACCTAGATACCTAGGATAATAGCAAACATGAAACATGTAGTCATAATCAGAAATGTAAACTAAGCAAACACAAAGCTCTACTAATGAGTAAATATTATATTCACATTAATTAACTTCGAGCTTACGTATAATATTTCACATCAGAATATACATTCATTCCACCGGGAACAAAGAGGAATAATCCACAATTCCTGATATTTTTTCTCCCCTGTTAAAAGATTTGGGATATAAAATAACTAGAAGGGCGCAAAAAAGCTCTTCCTTGCTGTGAACTATGAAAAGCTCAGAGATTGATACAAAAACAAAGAGTGGAATGGTTGAAAGCGAGATGTAATGAACTAACCAAATCCGTACAAAAACCGATACACTTTCGTTTGTGTAGTATACAACGCTGTATAGAAAATCCCTTAATTCACTTATTGCGTGCGAGGGGATTCAGTTTCGGATTGTTATATATGTACACATGCATAAATGCGTTTCCCTTCTGTTACATGTTTATGCTGCTCTGGGTTACACACGTTGCAAAGTAAATCTATAACTATGACACATGTGCGTTTTGATGAAAGTCAAGAATAATGGGAGCGTTCTGAGAGGCAGCCGCACACATGTTTTTGGTTTTCATGAAAAATTACGCACTATTCCAGATATTAATGATAAAAACTAAAAGATTATGCCCTACGCAGAATGATAAATTTTGAAATAATTCATTCTGACTTTCATTAAATCCAACTACTTTTTGGACAGTCTCGAATAATTAATGCACCACACTATACACGACACAACAAAAGGCACGGGGATTTTATAATTAAATTTCCTACATGTTTTTTATTATAGTATATGTCGTAGTTTATTATGCTATGCAAAAGGTTTTAGCGTGGAGTCTAAGTTTTATTCATTTTGTCGGAGGATACCTTTGAATGGAAGAGCTTTTTAATTAGTAGTAAAGTTGGAATAGTTGTCTGCATGTCGAGAGTTCATTGCGATAGCACATACACATCGGCAACTCCAAGAAATAAGGCAAATATCGTTCGTTCCGCGTGGCTGCAAGTTATGCATTTACTACACGTTCTCATTAATAGAAAACGAATCTAAACGCAAAAAGAACACACGCTCTCTCGCGCCGCGCGCCGCGGCGTTGTCGACAACGGCGACGTGCCGCTTGCATATTAAATTCTTATACATTTTCTTCCCACAATATTAACTTGGGCGCGCGAGCGCATATTAGTTTTCCCGGCTGCTTCTCAGATTACCAGCGCACAGAGTGCAACAAGTTTTGTATTTCCTTCCATCGAGATCTTATGCCTGAGCACATTCTAAAGATTCATATGGTGTAGGGGTAGGATCTGCTTCAATTTTCCGTTGGGAGTAACTTTTACGTTTTCCGGCCATTGGAGCACACAGTAAAGTTGAGATAATCAGTATTATTATTCCTACAGTGCGTCTATTTTACAGCGGGACATATCAGAGTTGTAACCGTTTGTACATATTGCCCGTCAAAGAATTTCAATGAACATTTTTTAATATTAAAATCATATCAACAACAGTCTCGGAGTTGAACAGTGTTTTTACCGTGAATTATTAATAATAAGAGCTCAGTAATAAATATTGCCCTGTATATCAAAAGTCACATAGTTGCTTCATCTTTAAAATGACAATTTTATTTATACCTTTCTTTTTGGAGGAATTGAATTTTAAAGTAACAATACTGAGTTTTAAAATATAGATTTGAAAACATGTTATTTTAAAATTCAATTCTTCCTACGATTTTGCCAATGGATCAAATTGTCAATTGGAATAGCTCACAAATTAAATAATCTTTCAAATACACCTTTAATTATAACAAAAGAATAATTAGAAACAAAGTTGACAATGAAACTTCACCGCTCTGTATCTCGGCCATGAAGAACAATTTACCTATTACATTTTTTTCGCTAAATGTACTTCTTTCAGGTCCATCTATAAAATCTTCAGAGGAATTCCGCCATTACAGAATCACCTTGTATAGGCAAAAAGCGGCTATGTTCCGTTGTTCGATAGACGCACGGTATAAACATTTCTACAGTCCATGTAAAAATATACCGATCTATCCTAGATAGTAGATATGTTACCGCTAAACCGAGAAATTCGTTAATACATATATGAAATAACTAGCTATTTCATAAAATATCTATATTGTGCAGTTACAGTATAGAATAG
>JARJDQ010003185.1:0-18132 GCA_030264215.1 Geostiba sp. GC000077 | reverse complement strand
TGCCTTTCGTTCTTCTTTTACCTTTGTTGGCTGTATTTGTTTGTACTTTTCTCGCATAATTTTCCTTTGCAGTGTTTTCATTTTCTCCTTTTGCGCACGATAATTTATAGTTGTGCGAAAGTTGCTCGAACTCAAACTCGTAAATCGATTGCACAATGAGTCCAGGGTACACCACCCTCCACTCTTGAAAAAAGTCAACAATAAAAGTGCGCAAAGTATAAAAATATAAAGCGTCCAAAAAAGCATAAAACGTACAAAAAAGTTACAAAGTAATTAAGTATTTTTCGTCGTCGCTACCAGGTCGCCCAAAACCAAGGCGCAAACCTGAGTACAATCTTGGAGGGATGGAGGGAGTTTGTTGATGTGTTCGAACCACCACCGACAAACTTTTTTTTCTTTTTTCTCTTCTCGTGTTCTGTGCACGTTAGGGTAAGGCGCGAAAAGTTTAAAGATTAATTTTTTATTGTTACCAACCCCCGTGTACCCCCTACTCAGAAATCTGTATACATCTTAAAAGGGTAGCTAAGCACAAGCTCTTTACGGGTGTAAAATTCTTGCGATTATGATTGTTTTCTGTTCATTTCGACTCTTTAATGTATACGAACAAGAAATTGTATCAACACGAGGCGAAAAAAGAAGAGAAGATAAAAGCTTACAATCTTACAAACAAAAATTGTTTTAAAGTATTTTATTAAAAGATGTACAATAATCACAATAATATTTGTTGGCTGTATATCTTCGATACAGTTGTGAACTTTTGTGCAAGGATGCATTAATAATAAAATAATAATATTTGTGAGAGCCGTGACCCGTGACTCGTGCTTTCATCCCCATCAATTGTTCTATCGTTCCATGGTTCCATCGTTGCAGGCCTTGTGCACCTGATCATCCTTGTAACTGCATGACTGACCAGCGCGCAGCGCGCATTTCCAACATAATTAAATATCACAATCCGAAATGATGCTGCGATCGGCATTTCATTAATGTATATCACAAGCTCGTTGTGCTCTTGTTGTTCGACATGCTTCCGGCCATGTTAGCCACAAAACTCGTACCTTCAGGCAGGAGCCAGAAACATGCATAATATTTCTAATAATGTCGCTTAATTAGGAAGCACATCCAACAACCACTCAATTCGGAATTTAGTATGTCAAATTTGCTATAATTTACCAATATTGGTTTCCAGTTTGAAAATATTTACATTAATTATGATAAAGGTGTTCGATCTAACATAGGCAACTGCTTATACGTATTTTGTGTCATTTTTGCTCTTGGTACGAAAGTTAAACTTTGAAATGTTGGAAATTAATTCAAATTTGTCGCAATTCTCAATCGTGCCGAGACCGCGCGAGATGCCGGAGTTTGCAATCGGATTTGATTAATTACGTTTTGGAATTTAGCGAATTAGAAATTAAGATTCGTCCTTTGCATTCGTATTCATATTCATGGAAGGTCCTTACCGCTCCAACCTCGGCTGCGCAACTGTCAATGAATATAATTAAATTAAATATTCAACGATATAAACTTTGCGTTTTGAAGACAGCAGAAAATTTGGAAATTATTCGCTGCACATTTTTCCGAAGAAAATGTCCCTGCTAAAATAAATGCCAAAGTGTATGGGTGTAAATTTGTAACAATCGTCACACCTGTTCTGCACTCCCTGCTCTTTGGACTTGCGGCAAAGTTTTGGGGCGGTTTTGCCTTATCCTTCTGGCGTGCCCCAGCAGTTTTGCTAAATGTCGTTGGGAAGGTGTAACTTTTGCATTTGCATTCTTGCGAGCCGGCGCTTTTGTTTCTTTACTACTTTTACACACCGTGGGTGGCGCAGGAGTCGCAGTCGCAGGACTTTCCGCGGGTGTAACGTCTGCGCGCCGCGTTTCCACAATGTGCACTTTTTTAATTATTCAAATGAACGGCTGGTGCCCAGCAGGAGCCGCAGGAGCGCAAACTCAAAACGCAAAACTAACAAAAGCACCAGGATGCAGACAACTCAAGATATTATATTAAATTTAGGGTTTCACGAGAATCTCGAAATTCAAGATCAAGATCAAGATTTTTCTTTCGAGATCAAGACAAGAATTGCCAAATTATTTCTTGGAGACTTTTCCAAGATCGAGATCAGTTATGTCAAGATTTTGCAAGATCAAGATCAAAATACCGAGATCTTGAAATCTTGGAAATTAAATATTTTCATTTGCATTTAGTACATTTACATAACGACTTGAAATCGTTTTGAATTCAAATCGATTTGGTTCACTATCACTTTCTATAATACTGTCGATACTGACACCAGAAGCTGATACCATTGAAACCGCTTCAAATACTTCATACAAGCTTGTAACGTATTTGACGTATTTGGCATTTTGGAGGTTAAGCATTGGAAAGGCGGGAAACGATTACAAATTCGGAGTGATATTCATCATCATTTTCAAGATCAAGATCAAGATCAAGATCAAGATTTTTTACTTCAAGACAAGATTGAAAGACCAAGAATAAAATATATTTCTTGATTGTTTTCAAGACAAGATCAAGAATTAGATTCAAGACCAAGATTCTTGTCTTGGTGAAACCCTAGTTGTAAGTTACATTTTTAGATTATTTCGCCTTCATGTTTTCAAACATAATCAGAAGCTTATTGAATCCTTCAGAGTGCACAGAAATGTACGGCAGCTCATCCACGCACTGCTTCAACCACTTGGCCAAATTGGGATAGACAATATTATCAATGGGCACGACGAGGTTCAAGGCGCTAATTGTAGTGAGAAAGCTAAAATCGGCAATGGTGACGTTCGCCCCAGCGATCCACTTATCTCCTTGCAGGAACTTGTTGATAAAGTCATAGGACGAAGTCACTAATTCAATCAACGCTTCCCGAATTGCTACGGGTTTTTTGTTGATGATCTCCTTGACGAACATCCGCAGGAACGGGAAGAGGTTGCCGCTATCGAAGTGGAGACGTTGATCAACCACAGCGCGTCGGTAGGCGTCCTTGGGATAGAGGGAATCGCCCTTGCCGTATTTGGTCACCAGGAATGCCATGATCGCGTGACTGTCCCAGATTTTCGAGCCGTCTTGATCGATGTACATTGGCACAGTTTGTTGTGGGTTTAACTAATTAACAGATAAACAGATTATCAGATTGGTGCACATTTTAGAAGGTTGATGACATCTACCTTTACATAATCTGCTTTGAGGTCTTCGTTCAGAAGCCCCACCTCACAATGCTGCAAGGTTATGCCAAGGGCTTTCTCCGTAAGGAGCACTGCCCTCACTGGCGGACTTGTGTGAGCCATGTACAGTTTTCCCACAGACATGTTTAAAGTTTTGATTTTACTGATCACCAGACGAACTCAAACAGTCTTAACAAGCAACTGACTACGATTTATTGCACGGAACATATTTATCTAATGGCATAGCATGACTAGCACAAAATTAAAGACTCGAGGTCAACAAGAAGTAAGGTATAATTATTTCTAGAACACTCCAAACTTGATCAAATACCACAAGCGCAAGAAAAAGAGAAATTTATATTAATATTCTAAAATATAGTACAATAGTGTCACTCAAATTTGAAGTTATTCTTACAATGCTATAATCTTACGTAATTCCAACATTTCTAGAATTTTATCGCCGTATACTGCATTATCATCACCACTTAAAAACAATTACATTGATCGGAAAACGCTTGTCATTATTCTTTTATTTTTTTTATTTTTAAACATTTTTCACTACGAGATGTATAGGTGCATTTATACTTAAGTGTTTTAGGTTAGTTTCTCTTCTTCGCCATATTATACGCTATCGCCATCTCAACTACGTAAATCAAAATGGCAGCCGTTGCACCAATCGTATATGTCATCACAGCAAAATAAGCATCGTTGATGCCTACACTTCTGAAACTCCCACCAGACCTTGTACACTTTGGTTTCTCCACATAAGTCTTCTTATACATTCGCATCGAGATACCCAACTCTTTAAACCTTGCATATGCCATGGTGATAATCTCCTTGTAGGGTGACCTCTTTCTGATAGCCATGTACGGTTCGATCTCGCTGAGGAACCTAATCTCGACAATGCCGCACTTTTCATGCTCCTGAAAAGTCTTCGACATTAAACTGTAGATGTTGTTGCGCTCCGAGTGAAAGGCGAAGAACTCCGTGCGAATCCTCTCGACGCCAACAACAGGCGGAAGGAAGTTTTCCGGTTTATTTAGCGGCGTTATCTTCTCCTTGTAGATCGCTTCCTTTGTCTCACCCTTTTGATTCTGAAATCAGCCCACTGTTAGTCGGTATGTTAAATATTTAAAAATCGCAACTTTTACAGAAAAGAAAAACTTTGAGTACGGCATGTTATCAACCGCCAATTTAATGTTCGTGTATCTCAAATGCTCTAAAGTTGTAATCGAATTACTGCTCGATTGCAACAGTGCGACGATACATGCCGAGTACGAGGTGTAGAAGAAGAGGAACGAAAGCAACGCGCAGAATGTGATTATCCTTCCGGATACGCTGCGAGGTTCGCTTTCGATGCCCTGTTGACACACAACGCCGATCTGAAACTGGACAACGTCCATCGCATTGGGCCTCAGGACAAAGGCATCAGTTTCTTGAGTTTCGCTGGTTTGAAGAAACTTCCACTCCAATTTGATCGTCACGAGCATCAGACCAATGATGATCAATGTTAGCACTGCAGTGGACATCCAAACGTTCATCTCGAAGGGCATTGTTAGAATATTGTTCACTGCCGAGAGTGCAGGTGCTCTTAGAATAAACTTCCCCATTGTCGGCACAGGATTGGCAATGTAATCAAGGAAGTCAAAACGGTCCTTGGTGATGAATCCAATGGTGCCGGCAATGTCAGCAACACCACTTTGCAAATCCCCCATCATGTGGTTGTACTTGGTGCTGTTCCGAGCTTTTGTTCCCCACATCGGTGCCCAGGTGATGTTCAACGTGGCGTTGAATATATCCATCAGGTGATGCAACAGCCAATAATTGTGCTTGGTGATGGTATCTTCGTCCAGGTGACGAAAATCTAAAAGATGATCAATGGTTCTTTTGAATATCATCACACCAGTTGAGTTTAGCGTAAGTCCCTGTTGATCGGCACGGTTTTGATAATCCAAGATGTCCGATATTGGTCCTGTGTACCCATCATTTTCCCAAGTGGAAATTGAATTGTAACGATATGAAGATGTATTGAAGATTAAATAAGGAGAAGTTAGTATTTGCGGTGTATTCCTTTGAAACAAATATATTCTTGTGTTGATCCACAGAGGTAGGTTATCAGGAAACAAAGAAATGTCGTTGATAAATATGAGCCATCGATGAGGAAACTGTAATAGGTCGTAGTTAAATATTGTGTTCATAATTTCAGTAGTTTTGTAACAATCAAAGTCCATAATAAACAATTCCAATTCTTTTGCAATACGGGATGATTCATTATAAGCAGGAGTAATTGTTCGAGAGAGGATATTATTGTGAGACAATTCCTTTGTCAAATTCTTGATTTCATCTGGAAGTAAAAAGCACAAGCAGATAATTTTAATCCTTCAGATTTGAATTTAATTAGTACTACTTACATGACTTCCAACAGCTGAGTAGTAAATTGATTTTTGTGGGTTTACAGCTGTATTTTAGAAATTCCACAATGCTCTTGGTAAGATTTTCGGTACCAAGACAATTTGAAAGTGGAAATGTTTGCAAAAGAATGCAAATGAAGACAATGAAACGCGTTGGTAACATATTTGATGCTGTTAGGAACAAACATAAGGAAGATTAACCAAATTTAAGGATCTTATACTCTTTTGGGATTAATTAATATTTATTGATTCATGCATAAGTATAGGTTTCAGTGTTTGTTCTTCTATAAAAGTGGAAAGTAAAAGTAAGCAGAGATTAATGCAATATTTAAAATGCCAGGGCACCTAACTACAATTACGGAATTTTCTGAGCTTTATCTCTTATTTTGTGTTTTGGAACTGGAACCTGTGATTACCAGAATAAACAAGTAGCCGTAATTACGCAATTACGTCTTATATCCATTGAAAATAATGAAAAACATTCCGTGAAAAAAATATTGGATATTTTTATTTGAAATGTTAGTATGATATAGGCAACCAAATTAACGTGAATGTTTATAACCTTCGTAACGGTTGAAAGCCAAAACTTTACGTGCATCACCGTTTTGCTGATCCCAACTTCCACAGCAGGTAATCGCTCCTCTGCAGGTGCAGTAATTGTTGAAAATAATAATAGGATAATTGTGCACACACGAACAGAGAGGATATTACATAATAATGTTCAATAACAACAATGAAACAAATGACGACGACGATTTGTTCGTCCCAACCGCATCAAGGTAACGACAATTGTTTTCTTTTCTTTCCACCAATTCCATGCCAGTGGCAGTGTCGAATTTTCGACGGAAACCAAGCTTATCATGGGCTCAATTGGGTCGTGCTAACAACGCACCAAACGCGTTCTGTTTGACTGCACACAGTTCATCAAATCTGGCGCATTTGTTCGGCGCTCAGGCTCAACAGGATCTGAAAAGCACTCTCACCTACACACCTCCAAAGCAACCAAAACAAGCAGATAATCAGCAACAGCAGGGCCAACAACTGAAGAAGCTGGTCTGTGTAAAGACCATCACATTAAGCAAATTGTGAGTGATTGTTTGGTGACAAGGTGAGGTATTCTTTGGGATTTTATTATTTATTCTGTTGATTAGGCTGGATGGAAGTTTTTCAACATTGGGCAAGTTTGGCATTGCAATAATAGCTGATCAAATCAGTGCAGACTTGATTCTCTACAAGACCAAACAAACAATATTGAGCACAACAAAGTTATCATCATTATTCCATTACAAAGTGCATGATTTATCCTTTACATTCACTGATGATCAGACTATAACTTGGATGGTGTCATTTGAATGCAATAAAGATAAGATGGATTTTATTGCTGAGCTCACAAAGCAGGAAGCTTCAGAAAGACTGGAGCCAAACATCACTCAGGCATCAAGTGATTCAGGTTCATTCAGTACCAGATTGATTGCAGAAAAGCCCGAGGAGGAGAAAACAAGGGCAGATATTTTGGGCAGAATGTCCAAGCTAGGTATGAGTATTCTTCCAAGCACTGAATCACCTCTTCCAGCAATTTCCAGCAGCAAGTTATCATCGCGATTGGAGAAGGAAAAAGAGCTGAGCGAGTCGGAACCTGAAGAGGTGATCAGAACAACGAAACTGCGCAAAATGCGAGGGCGACATTCAGAATCCGCGATTGAATCGATGGATCTAGTGCCAAAGCCTTCTGCTTCCGCCCAGTTCACGCCCTTCGCCGCCAACGTCCAGCACGTGACCCTCGGGCATCAGCTCATGGACCCACTGAATATCTATTTCGCCGAGAGCAGAACGCACAACTCCGAGGTGCGCATGAATTTAACACAGCTCGGGGGTAAAATTGACACTTTGCTGCAAGAATTACGCCCGCAACGCAACTCCAGCGAAAGGGACTTTCTAGAGAGGCGGATCATTGACCTGGAGCGCAAGCTAGACCACCAGGGTCATGCCACTGACGACTCACAGCTACAGGCGAAGCTGGAGCAACAGATCAAAGAAAACGCACAGAACATCCTCAAATACAATGAGGTCATCTCAAACTTAAAGCAAGAAAATCAAGCGCTTAAAACCACGCTGGAAACAGAGCGGCATCTCAAAGCCGATGAACTGGAAGTAAGCAATGAAAAGGTTTCATCTCTGACTGAAACAAACAGCGAGTTACATGTTAAGGCGGCTGAACTAGAGGCGCTTGTTGAAAATCAAAAGTTAAAACTTGCTGACTTCGGCGATTATTATAAGAAAGATCAGGAGAGCAAACTGGATCGCATGGCGCGCGATGCCGCCGAAAAAGAGCTGCAACAACGCGCCGAGTTCCTCCAGGCGTCCCTCGACGAGTCCAACAAGAAGATTGAGGAGCTGGAGCTGTTGTATCAGCAGGTCCTGGCGAGCCGCACCAAAGAAGAGGATATCTTCGCCGATCTCGTCAAGGAAACGATGAATGTGATGTATCAAAGCGTGCTGACGGACAGCATCGACTCTACGACGAACTTGGACGTGCGAGACTTGAAGAAGATCCTACAGAAGCATCTCAAGAGCACGACGTTCTCCATCATCAATCAGTATTCCAAGCGCAAGGATATTGATAACCTTGCGCCCCATGAGCAGAAGATTGCTTCCGTGTCCCCCGAGTTTGAAGTAACAGTTTAAGAGATTTCTATACATAGACGATATTTTATACTTAAGTAAATTAAAGAGAGATTTTATGCTAGCCGAGTGCACTGTGCAGGTTTTTACAAGTTTTTATTATTTTAATAATAACCCTATCGTGTACAATACTGTGAGCACGGTCGCAGTACTGTACAGGACAACAGTTACTCGCAGAGTGAAAATATGTGAATAACTTATCGCTTTCTGCGCAGCTGCAGGTGCGTCTTTCGCAACCAGCAGGCGTGGCGGGAGCCGCCGGTGGTCTGCGAGTACCTGTGACCCTTGCCGAGGCCGCGGGACGACCTGCCGGCGGATGTCTTGCCGCGAAGCTCGCGATGCTTGTGCACGGCGTTGACGATCCAGTTGACCTTGGGATCACGACGGATCGCCTGGAACACAAGAAATGATTAGAGGACATGAACCTGGAGCAAATCAAAATATATATAAAGTTGAAAACCCAATCAGAATGAGTAAGGATATAGTTATCACCATGGTTTCTGTAAGCGTGGTGCATGTCCAATCATCATTTTGAAAAATTTTGAGTGAATTTAAAGTAAACACTTACATTGTGTGAGGGATCAACCAGGATGATTTCAAAATATTTGTAGGACGAATCCTGTGCCACCCAGTAAGAGTTCAAGACGCGCAGACCGCCGCAACGCCTGCCGACACGCTCCTAGAAGCAAAGTACATCATTAACTCTCAATATTCTTCAAGATTTCCAGTGTTTTGAGCTTTAAAAGTGTCAGACATCCAAGGAAGTTGCTAAATCATAGTTTTATCAGCAGCTAGTTTTGTATTATCATCACTTGCATGAATGTAAATCATAACCACAAGTATTGGTAAACTTACCTCAGCAAGGGCTTGCAGGTTGCGCACTGGCTTCAACTCATTCACACCATGGCTCTTGGGCTTGCCACCAGTGGTTCCCTTGCGAACTGGACGCTTCCTGCCACCGCGACGCACACGAATGCGGAAAACGCAGAAACCTTCCAGCACATCAGTTAATATCTCCATCACTCCATGCATTGATGCACTTTTAAAGCTGCTTACCTTGCTTAGCGCGATATCCAAGACGACGAGCCTTGTCGGGACGTGTGGGCCTCGGCGCCCGATGCATTTTCGTCAACTGACGGTACTGCCATACTCGCACGCGGAGCAGAAATCGCAGCACATCGGACTGCTTCTTGCGGTACAACTCCTGAATGTATTTGTAGGCCCCCATGTTGATGGACCTGCAATAAGTGAAAACATGACTTAACCTCCTTGGCGATGCAATCCAAACAATGCGGATAATATATGAAAATTGCAATTGTTTGCGATAATATCGGTTGTAAACTCTGCGCTTAGCAACGCGATGAAAGACTAGTGTGATGATTGTTGTTTACGCACAGGGATGGTGTAGATTTTGTAAGATTTTTGATAGAATATTTATGAAACGTAACCTACCTACCCGAGACGTAGAACGGAAGAGAGAAACCTGGTGCGGAAACGTAGGCAAGTAATGGCGCTGGTGTGCCAGCGGTAGATTTAAACTGACCAACCAGGGAGTGGAAAATCACCGAGAGCACACGAAGCGATGCGCAACGTAGAATATTTAACATAGGCAACACACATTACTAAAACATTATAATTACTCTTGGAGTGCTCTTGGATAACGAAAATTAATTCAAGTTTCGAAGAAAAGAAGATTAGTCGAGACCAAAATGTATTCGAAGCAATTCAAGGCAATATTCACCCTAATATCTTAACATTTTTAAAATATAAATTCGTCTTACACATCATTTATTCTCAGTTTTTGCTAAAAAAAAATCTTCATTAAATAAGTTATTGTGTTATTGATGTTCAAAGTAAAGTGTTTAAAAGATAATCAACAGAGCAAACACGCCGGAAACCAGCGCACACGGGTACGCAATCAAAGGCCTCTGCTCTGAATCTCCTGACATGGCCACAAAGAGTCTGCTTGCTGATAAACTGGACCAAAGCACAGCACAGAATGCCATGATAATGCCAATGCTACCATGCAGTGAAATAAAGATCCCAATCACTGACAAACCAACAATGGGCAGCAGGCAGTAGCCCAGAATACTTGCCACACTGGCCAGGGTGAAGCAATCAGCAGCAGCAGTCATCAATGTGAGCAGTGCATACATCATCAGGCAGGAGGTCACAGAAAGGCCATAAATGTATCCAAAATGTGCCTTGCTGCCAGAGAGGAAGAGGCAGCAAGCAAGCACCAAGCAGAAGCTGATGGGGCCAGCCAGATCTGTCTGTTTGCAGAGAAATTCTGCATCATCAGCCAGGCTATGCGTCCTGAAGGGATTCAGCACAGCCAGAGTCTTCTCAATAATTCTATCTGGATAGATTTCCAGCTCTTCCAGCAGTGGTGGCTCATCCAGTTCAGTGTTGAAATCTGATGCCATTGGGGTGAACATTTCTGGATACTGGGATTGTTGATAGGGCTCCATGTAGGGTTTGCCTGAGGTGTTTTGATAGAAGGAGTTTTTCTCATCATTGAAAGTTTGAAAGTCTATAAAAATAAAATAGTGAAAGTGAAAAACAAATATAGATTAGCATTGTTTATATTTTATGTACCCAGTTGTTGTGATTGCATTGAGGAGTATTCCAACTCTGGATTGTTGTAGAAATCCTGTCCCTGCGCCGGATTCGGCTGCCAGTAGTCGCCGCTGTTCGCGGAGTTGTAAGCCATACTTGCAGGTAATGTTGACCGATTTTTATTTAGAATTTTGAAGGATATGAAGCGAAATGATGCAAATTTTGTACCTTTTCTTCCAAAAATAACTAATTTTAACCGCAATGTTGAGAAATGTTATGACGGGTGTCTAGTCATGCGCATGCGCAGTCGAGAGCGTGGAAACAAAATCTCTTGATTTATTTATGTTTTTGCATGGAAAACGTTGGAAAAACTCTGGAAAACTTTCACAACATCAAAACTATTGGAATGCTTTATATCTTCTACAATACTACTCTTCTATCAAATTAAGCACTTTAATTGATTGATTAGTCGAGTTGTTCAGAGCAGAGCCTAGCCCTCGTGCAGATATGTAGTTTAGGTAGTTTTAAACGCTGCGATAATAGAAAGGAAAAGGTAAATCTTTATTAAATAAGACATCTTCTTAATCTAAGTACAGGAATAAAGGGAAGAACACGGATTAAATACAATAAAACTTGTTTTTTTTCTTGTGTTTTGCTTGAGGTTATTTCCTGTTTCCATGCAACATGTTTATAAAGCCCGTTACACACAACACACTTCAATCATGAATGGCTTCTTCGATTTCAGAATTTAAAATAATAAATTCAAAATGAACAATAACTACTCCGTAGTAATAATTGGTGCTGGTATGGCTGGCCTAGGCGCGGCCTTAACTCTCCAAGATGCCAAAAACACTCAATTTATCATCTTAGAAGCACAAAACCATCCTGGGGGACGAATTCAAACACTCCAAGTTGGATCCGGGGTCATTGACCTTGGTGCCCAATGGGTCCACGGCACCAACACGGATTTATACGAAATTCTAAAAGAAAACAAGCTCATACATCCAGAAACTTCCGATGAAGGACTAGGAATTTATATCAGAGATGATGGTCACATAATTGACGACTTTCTAGTGAAGAGAGTTGACTTTGAAGTCGGTCGAATTCTCGAAGAATGCGAAGGATATTTAGATGTCGTCACGAACTCTTCAGTTGGCGAGTTCCTCAGTAAGAAGTTTGCGGACTTCGTGAAGAGTTCGGATGTTTCTGACGATGAGAAAATCATCATGAATGAGTTATTCGATTGGCATGTCAGGTTCCAAATCATTGACAACTCTTGTGAGGATTTAGACAGACTGTCAATGAAGGAATGGGGAAGGTACTCTTGTTTGGGGAAGGATGGCCAGCAGCATATTAATATTAAGGGTGGATACGGGGCTTTGATCGATGTTTTGGTCAGTAAATTACCGAAGGAAGTAATTCAGTACAATAAAAATGTGCAGGACGTAAAGATGGAACCTTGTGGTACCATTTTGATTACATGCCAAGATGGAAGTGTAATACAAACGCAAGCTGCGATTGTTACTTGCTCTCTAGGGGTGTTAAAATGCTTCAAAGGTTTGCCCCTCACGTCAAATGTGAAGGAAATGGTTGATTACATGGGTTTTGGTAGCATGGGAAAAGTCTTCCTTCAATTTGGCCAAAAATGGTGGCAAAATCACATTGACGGCTTCCAAATAATCTGGCAACGTAGAAATAAGTCTTCAAAAGGGTTTCCTGAGTTTCCTGCGTGGTTGAGACATCTAAGTGGTTTTGATCAGGTTCTGGAGCAACCGACGATGCTGATGACCTGGGTGGGACATAATGGAGTTCAGGAGATGGAGGAAACTGCCCCGGAAGTGGTGGGCGAACAATGCGTACAACTTTTACGAAGGTTTCTAAAGGATGATACAGTTCCATTTCCTGTTAAAGTTTATAAGTATAATAAGTAGAAAACACAAAAGGAAGTACGATTTTAAGTTTTTATGTTTTAAGGTCTTCCTGGTTAACAAATCCGTTCATCAAAGGTGGCTATAGTCACACAACGCCTTCTTGTGATGTTGTACCAATGCCACCGGGACGGGTGTTTTGTCAAGCTTGCAGGGATGAAAATAATGTGCCAAGAATTTATCTCGCTGGTGAAGCGGCGCATGAGTCGCAGTTTTCCACTACGCATGGGGCTTTTGAGTCTGGACAGATGCAAGCCCGACGATTATTGAATCTGAACGAGAAGAAATAAGATTTTCTTTATTTTGTCAAACAATAAAATTCTGCGCATGTAACATGCTTTATCATCCATTTTTGTGTTGTTTCTGTTAATGATGGATACGTGTCATCAGTGTCATATGGTCGCTACTTGGAGCAAGCTTGCTGTCATCTGTCATATTTCTCTTCGCAAACGCGACAAACGCGGGCAGCACCACAATTATTGAATCTGAACGAGAAGAAATAAGATTTTTTTTTATTTTGTCAATCAATAAAATTTTGCGCGTGTAACAGTCTTTAAGGGCTTTATAATCCACCATTTTTGTGTTGTTTCTGTCAATGATGGATAGGTGTCGCTACGTGGAGCAAGCTTGTAGTTTGCTGCTATCTGTCATATTTCTCTTCGCAAACGCGGGCGGACGCCATTGCTTCGCGTTTGTGCGTTACGTTATTGATCGTATGCTGCTCCACAAGAAGCCGCAATCATTCGCACACAAAACGCAATTTTCCCATCGGCAATACGCAAATACAACGTTTATGCGCTCCAAGTGCGCGCTGTGACGTGGTGAAGTCGGAGCATGACGACGTTTCAAGAGACGCAGGAGTCCAACGCATCCCTCAACGGCACCATGAAACAAGTAAGCTTTGCATTCCGCTTTTACACCACTTTCATGTGTCCCTAACACTAATCCGCTTGCTGCGCTTCACCAGGACAATGATACGCAGCTGGACGATGAGCCGCCGGCGCCCGGCACGGAGGAGCCGCCCAGCAAGAAGGTCCGCATTGAGCCAGCAGCTGGTAAGTCCCAACTTGGGGGCATCGGCAGCCAAAATGCATGGGCATGAGCCACATTGCTCATGAACTCATGATCAAACCCTTCTTCTCTCTGATCCTATTTCATATACTTATATACTTACTACAAGTGGCAAACTTGCAAGCAGAATGCAAAGCAATGCAAAAGTATTACCAAAATAAGTAAAAAGATAACAAAGGGGACCTCATATGACTTGACTAATGTGAGTTGTTTCGGTCTGCTTGAGATGTTGCAGAGGTTGAACTCGACTGGTTACGCGGTACTGTCGCCAGATGTGCTTGTGCTGTAACCGTTTTCCGCCACGGTTACATGGTAGGACATTATCACAGTGACGAAAAAGCAGTTTAAACATGCCCCACTATGAAATTCAATAGTAAATGTTAATTTAAACTTTTGAACAGAAAAGCCAGAAGAAAAAAGACTGAATTGATCCTCTTTAAAGCAAAATTAAAGTTTGCACTTTTGTTAGTGATGGTTGTTTGAGCATACTGGTGCATGTTTAATTTTTGTTTTATTTTTATTTACTTTATAATTTTTAATTGCGTTTGACTGTGTCACAGCGATATTGAGAATGTTGGGAACGTTGAGAAGCGCGTCGCTCTTGTTTATAGTCGATTTCTATTTTCTTTGTGTTTCCAGATAAACTAGGTGCTCCGTTTGCAATGCAATTATAAAACAAAATACTGTTCGTAATAATTAAACGTGTGCGCCCTTCCCCAATTCAACCCGACAGCAGAACAACCACAATATGTGCCCCTCGCCAAAACAAAGCACAAAACAAAACGCAGAAAAAAAAACGATGAGATGAAACTTAACCAAATGCTTTAATCAATTAATCAACATACAGTTTGTTTTTGATTTCAGGTTCTGTCTCAAAGTCCCTTTACTTGTCTCATTATTCTGATGATAATATACATACTTGTGTTAAAACATCAAATATTCCAATGTTCACTAATTAACTATTAAATGTTGAGAACTGAAATTTTGCTGGATGTGCATTGGAATATTTCATCATTGATATTGTCATTGGTCGCTCATCAATTGTTTTGTTGTAGATCGAACCAATGGGATTACATATTTTAACGACGTGATGCAAACAGGTGAAGTTGTACCAGGTAAGTTCTGATTTCTGATGTTTGCGAATGTTTGGAAGGTTATAGTATGTTTGTGCAGGTCCTGGCGCACGCAGTAATACAATTGCGGGAATTCTCGGCGGCATTCTTCCGAAGCTCTCCATGGAGCACACCGAAGCCGTCGCCAAGGCAAAGAAATACGCGATGGAGCAAAGCATCAAGATGGTGCTCATGAAACAGACGCTCGCGCACCAGCAGCAGGTATGCTTCGCCGCGCGGACGCCATTTTGTCCTTGGTCGCATTTATTTTTTCGCATTTAATTTCGTGTCCGTGTCTCTTGTGCTTTTACCTTTATTTTTGCTGTGGAATATGTAGGAACGTGCCGGTGCCGGTTTAGAGCAGCAGACAATTCGGTGGTGTTTACTAATATTTTTATGCTTCGCAGAAAAATAAGACCTTCCAGCGGCACCAGGTGCTGGTCTTGATGTGCAGGTTAGTGGGCTACTTAAGTGTTGGTGGTCGGCCCGCTCAGGGGGCGAGAGCTCGCCCCCCTCGAAAGAACAATCGCTTTATCGAATATCCAACAAACTCGGTTCACGAATAGCAATCCCTGAAAGCAAAATTCAATTCTCAAGTTACAAAAAAAAAACGAAAAAAAAAGAACAATCAATAAATCAATAAGTTTTGTACCGCAAGGCTGGTTCAGACCGGCGGATGTCGAGTAAGTGATCGTTTCGTTTTGTCATTTGTCCTCTGTTACAGCAAATGGCTAGTCAGCGGACGCAGGTCCAGCGACAACAGGCTCTCGCCCTCATGTGCAGGTTAGCACGTACCAGATATTATTATTACTTACCTCCTTACTTATTACTACATTCTCTTAACACTCATCTGATTCAAACGACTAATGCCATCATCTTTCGTGTTGCGTCCGTGATCCTTATCAAGGAATCTTTTGTAACAGTTACAAATTACGAATATGCGTGATGATCCCCCTATATGAAATTGGTATGGAAGTTGTCGAGGCCACTCGCAAGCGCTTCTGACTGATGACTATACGTGCACTGCTGTGCACATCAAAAGCTGATAAGATCTGATATATGTTGATTCCTTCATGATGTGCAATCTGTCTGCCTTTCTCGCCATTGTTGTGTGCCAAATAGACGGAATATACAAGTTAGGTTTGCGTTTGCATTGTGGTTTAGGGTGTACGTCGGCAGCATCAGTTTCGAACTGAAGGAGGACACCATACGGCAGTCGTTCCTGCCGTTCGGGCCGATCAAGTCGATCAACATGTCGTGGGATCCGGTCACGCAGAAGCACAAGGGCTTCGCGTTCGTCGAGTATGAGATCCCCGAGGCGGCGCAGCTCGCGCTCGAGCAGATGAACGGCGTGATGATTGGCGGGCGAAATATTAAGGTGGTCGGCCGGCCCAGCAACATGCCGCAGGCGCAGACGGTCATCGACGAGATTCAGGAGGAGGCGAAGAATTACAATCGCATTTATGTCGCGAGTATTCACCCCGACCTCACTGAGGATGACATCAAGAGGTAATGCGCGCCCAAGAGCAGCAGATTGAGGTTAAGCTAATGTTTGCATGTTTTGCAGTGTTTTCGAGGCGTTCGGTCCGATTATTTACTGTAAACTCGCGCAGGGCAGCTCGGCGCACAAGCACAAAGGCTACGGCTTCATTGAGTACGAAACCACGCAGGCAGCGAACGAAGCCATCTCCAGTATGAATTTGTTTGACCTTGGCGGGCAGTTTCTGCGCGTTGGCCGCGCTATCACGCCGCCCAACGCGCTGATGGGGCCGTCCACCGGGTCCAGCATCATGCCCACAGCCGCAGCGGTAGCCGCGGCTGCTGCGACGGCCAAAATCCAAGCGATGGACGCCGTCGCCAGCAACGCCGTCGCGCTAGGCTTGTCAAAGTTGCCCAATGCGCACACACCCAGCACAGCGCAAAGTATGCCCGGCTATATTGCGCCGCCAGGACTTGCGATTCCACAGCTCACGCAACCGGTGACGACGCTGCAACCCCCAACAGTTGTGCAGCCCTCCGTTATCCCACCGCCTGCTATTGTCACACCCATGCTGGCGACTGCGCCAGCGCACACGGAGGCAATGAAGCGCGCACAGGAAGCGCAAGCCAAGCAGCAGGAGGAGCTCCAGAAGAAGCTCCTCGAGCAGAACGAACCGCAAACGCTCCAGCAGCAGGAGAACATGTCCATCAAGGGGCAGAACGCGCGGCATCTAGTGATGCAGAAGCTCATGCGCAAAGTTGACTCGCGTGTTGTCATCCTGCGTAATATGGTTGGCCCCGAAGGCGT
Organism: Geostiba sp. GC000077; assembly: GCA_030264215.1. Taxonomy (NCBI): domain Eukaryota; kingdom Metazoa; phylum Arthropoda; class Insecta; order Coleoptera; family Staphylinidae; genus Geostiba; species Geostiba sp. GC000077. Next base: position 912 of record JARJDQ010003185.1, on the reverse strand, counting down.
GGACGAGACGCTGCAGGAGGAAATTCAGGAGGAGTGCAGTAAGTTTGGCACGGTCGAACGCGTGATCATCTACAACGAGAAGCAGGACGAGGAGGATGATGTCAATGTTATTGTTAAAATATTTGTTGAATTTGCGGAGACCTTGGGTAATTTATCCAACCCTTTGTTTATTCACGTCTCCAGAACTAATGTTCCCTCTTTGTTCTTCTCTTCCATAATTTAGAGGCGGAGCGAGCGAGGGAAGCTCTCAACGGGCGATATTTCGACGGACGAATTGTGCGTGCAATGTTATACGATCAGACGCTCTTCGAACACAGCGATTTCTCCGGCTGAACGCAAATATTGAAACTAAACATAAACCAGAATGTACATAATTAATTTAAGGGTAGATTTAATTGTATGTAAGTTTGTTTTCTTTCGGAACAAGTATTAGATCAGTTGCGGCTACGGGCGTTTTTAATTTCCATTTATTCGTTGAAACGTTTATTTATGTAAAGGTAAACTGATGACGCTTTCAAATTTTATTCGAACTAATTGCATGGATGTGTAATAAACAGGAAATCAATTAAATCCCAGTTTGTAACCTTTTTCCAAATATTAAATTTTGATAATTAACCGAATTTTGGAGGCCACAAGCGGACCAAAAGCGGACATAAAACACATTTAGCTTCAACAACTGAGAATGTAGGTTTGTTAGAGAAGCAAAGCCCAGTACTCGTTGCACGCCTCTTGAAAGAACCATAAAGTGCCGCGGTTGATGGAGAATAGTCGACCATAAAGCGGACCAAAATAAAATTTTGAAGGCATGAAATAATGTGCGCGTTGTACAAGCATCAATTTCATTAATATTCAGATCATTTGATGTGAAGGTACCAGAATGCTGCCAACATTTCGAATTATAGAAATGAGAAA
>JARJDQ010003177.1:0-10137 GCA_030264215.1 Geostiba sp. GC000077 | reverse complement strand
CTTTTGCTGCAATCCTCATTTCAATCGGATACATCGTTCGTGAGTAATCGGCAATAAACTGCCGGGGCCGAATGGCGCCCTCTAGCGGCCGCGCAAAAACATTTTACTAATCGGATAATTTTTAGTTACAAGAATCCAAAGAGAAAATTCAATTTGCCCCATTGGTTTGGAAGCAAACGTCGAATAAACGATTTGCATTCACGCAGTGCGACGTTTCGTTGAACGCCGCTATGAAAGCACGCGCATAAGAACCTAACAGCAAAAACACAGTCGAGTGCAGGCAACACAATTTGCACCGCACAGTCGCACAACAGTCTACCTCTTAAAGCATCCTTCACCATTACCGAAGTCTACGACATCCGGCAGTAACGGAGTTACTGAGGTTAACGTTTTATTTGTGCAAAAATAGTTATTAATAGAAGAACAATTTCCCTACTTTTCTTTTGCATACTGAATTAAACGCCATTACAGAATCACTCTGTATGAATAGCATTAAAACTCCTAATTTAGGTGATTAATCAATTTCAAATTAGCTAATGGCGTATGGTTTTTGTCGTTGGCCGTTGGCAAATTATAAGGTTCGAAACTTCCGCCTAGTGCCTCAAAGAAGAAAATGTTAAACGGAAACTCCTTGCAAGTTGTATCAAAACTTTACTTTTTCACCACCATCCAAATTGTGATTGAAGTCTCTCTATTTTTAGTTACATCCTATACTTATTCTAGTTTTCTTATAGTGCTTAATAAACAAGTCAAAGATAAACTTTAAGTGATAGAAAGCAGTGACTTAATCAGTAACCTTAAGTTGACCTAAGTTTGGAAAAAGTAATTCGTAAATTCGTAATTCAGCATCACCTGATTAATTACCTGCTAGACGCTGCTAGCCTTAATTAACGTCTAACATCTAACGATCTAACGCTATCTATCCACTTCAGCTACTCATAGGCACGTGTTGCCTGTTGGCTAAGCTCTTGAACAAATTCCCAGTGTGAATTTCACAAATTTAACCCTCATCAACGCATCACTTGGAGAGTTCAAGCGCTTCAGTCGACACTCGACACATAAATTACAGAACTCTAATTTATCGACTCTAACCTGTAAGTGTAACCTCTTGCCTCATGGGGGCTCAAGGTTAAGGTAAAGTTAACTTCAAATTCCAACTGTACCAATTTTTCAATGCAGATCAAAAAGATCTTTTTACTAAAATGTGTTACTTTTGGAAAAATGTATGTAAACGCATTTTTTGCTTATCGTCAGCACACTTATTTGTCGTAAACTTTTAACGCCTTCAACTTCCATTTCGACGCCCACCGCAATGTCTTAAAAGTAAAAGACGTAACTTTTTATTTTCTTGCACAGCAGATCACAGGATCACACCACTTGCTCAGATATGTGTAAAATGTCAATAAATATGCGTTTCTATCAATTTCGCCGTTATTCATAATTTCGAGTGCGGCAAGTCTATAAAAACACCAAGCTAGTGTCCGAAAGCCGATTTATCGCCTATTGATAAACTTTTTATACACAGTACGATCGCAGCTTGTCAATAAAAATTCGGCTAATGCCACCTACAACGATATAATGTTCCAACACGATTGCATTACATCGCCAAGACTCCACTTAGAGGACCATTTACACGAGTCCATAATGCGTGTTTAGAATTCAATTTAAATTCAATGAATATAAATCAGACTATCGTACGAATCGAAAATGACTTGATAGAAAAAATCATAGTATTGTATTTATTCCAAGTGTGTCTGGGTGTATCAAAAGAAAAGGTATGTCAAAATATCAATAAATTTAGCTTTTAAAATAAGATTTTTCAATACTAAACCACGTTCAAACTTTCTTGATCAATCTAAATCTAAATCTAAATCTACTAAATCTAAATTTACATTATCTCGATGCTATTTATATTTGTATAAAAAAATCTATTGATGTGAAATTGTGATTTTTTTTTTTCTTATTTGTGATTGAGATTATTATTAGCTATCTTTTTGATGTCTATCATTTATGTGTTCGTTTTATTAATGTAACGGCAGTTAATCATAGTTAGGATTATACGAAGTTATTATGTGCTTAAAAAGGGCATCGTAAACAAACTTATAAGGAAACGGAAATTACATCTCAAAACCTGAAGGTCAATGAATTTATATGTTGTAACTAATTTACATGTAAAAGGTTTTTATAAATCTTCAAAATTGATGTAATTATCAGGATTTATTTAGAATTTACATTTAGATCTGCTATCTGCTAAAATCAGATCAACAACTTTTGTATTGCAATGTAAACTCCAAGAGTGGGTACGTAGCGACATCTAGTAACGAATCTTCCAAGTTCAACTCGGTACTGTGTCCCGGACTCCCGGCAAAGTTGAATACGTTGCTATGGTTTGGTACTCGGCACATAGGTGGCGCTACTGCATTAACTCTGTGCGAAATTGATTTATGAAAGAAAGAAAAGCGAAACTTTTTTTTACTTAACTTGAAATGATTATTACTAGTACAATGAAATTAGTTTGTTAATATTGATTTTTATTATGTTTATTACTTTACTTATTTTTAATTTTTGTACAATTGGTTGCATATTTTAAACAAAACAATAACAAAACAAAATTATACAAAATCATTTTGAAAGTTCTAATGAAAGAGAGTTGTTCCCTAAGATATATTGATACTGATAGAACTTTACTTTGCAAATGAGGGAAAGCGAAAGTTTTCCGTATGAAATTAAATCCAAACAATATACACACACATTCATATATGTGGAATGAAAATGAAGGGAAAACGAGAGTGAACTCGAACGAAGTTCGTGCAGCAGCACGAAATCGAAATGAAATCAAATCAGCCGAAAAGCTGCGAAAAACTTTCAGACAACGTGAAGATGTTCAACTCATGATACAATATTTATATTCGCAACGCATCCAAACGTATTGATTTAATCAATGTTGATTCGTCAACATATACAGAGTGTTGTGCATTTGTAACGAGACTTCTACCATGAAATTACAAAACTGTTGAGAAGTGTACTATAACTTTAGGCAATGGAAGGAGGCAATAATGGGTAATCTTCAAAGTTTGAATTGCTACGAATACAAAACGTCTGCTAGCGATTGTATCAGATCCTACCAACCCAGCAGGAAAATGTGTTTTGCTCCCTTATTTATTATGACGTCACTAACACGTCCAATCTGATAATAAATAGTTACATCTGACCCAAGGCAAAAAAAAACCATTCTATAAAGAATTATGGGGAATTGGATACAGTTGAGACGTAATTTTAGAAAATGAGAATTTGAAATCGGTCAAATATTCGATTTTCTTGGAACGTTGGAACCGGGAGAAACGAGAAAAACCGAAAACGCTAGAATTTCCAACGGCACAAGCGCAAGAAGGGGTATTGAAAGTGACGGGGTCGAATGAGAGTGCAAAAAGTAAACATGGGGAGAGTCAAACGGTCACGTATATCAAACTTATATTATTGGCAATCGCCCGACACCAGAAAAACATCCCAACCGATCCGACCCGGAACGATCCAAACATGTTTCCGCGACGGCGACAATATCGAGCACGAAATCAGGAAAAATAGAATAAACGAATAAAGCAATAGAAGAAACATCAAGCAAATCAAAAATGATGATACAGATAACACTAGATTAGTGAAGAGTCTAGCTATAATTTACCAACCTGGTGAGTAGGTTTGCAGATTGTGAGAAAATTATTTGCCAGTGTTGCCAGTGTTGCCAATGTTGTCAATACCAAACCGCATTTTTACGATGGGCATAAAAATCGCACAGAAAGCACCAACTGTTTTCACGTTCGCAACGGCGACGTAAACAAGTAAATTGCCCAATTAACTAGTCAACAATAAAAGGCTATACAGGAAGAGCCAATGCAATGAAGCAATTTGCGGCCATGTTGTATAGGTTAAGCCTCACGGTGGCGTGTTGCGGACACGATATAAATATACCACTAACCAAAATTAAGCAATGAACAGCAGTCACGAAACATTTTAAGCTACATTTATTTGTTAGCGGTGAGGTGAAACTATACTGGGTCTTCATAAATGTCTGATTACCACGTGATCAAATTTTCAATACCCGCGCAATTTTTTTCGTTCTCAGGTTGGGGACCCTGTGTATTTGGTTACTTCTTGGTAACTTTGTAAGGCGGGAAATTTAAAATATGTCAATATCCTCTGACTCCCTTGCCAGTTACTTATCTGGGGATATATTTTTAAATTATAGCCAACTGCTGCAGGGCGCGAAATTCAAAATTTGATCACATGGTAATCAGACATTTATGAAGACCCAGTACTTTGTGCTTTTGGGCGCTTTCTGGTTCTCGGTCTTGTTTTCGTGCACGGTGCACGAGGATATAATTCACTCGGGCGCATGCTGGTGAAACTGACTTTAACTGACCAAGATGGCTACAATGAGGAAGCCTCTGCAAAACGACTTTTCGTCGGCGTCGTTCTCGATTATTGTTATTAATGCGGCGTTAACAACGAATGCCAGGACAGCGCTGACACGGCCGACGACAAGCCGCCTCGATATTTATTATCATGTTGAACGAAATTCATATTGAAGACTGTTTCAAACAGAACCAACACCGAAACAAAAATCACCACTAAAGTTGCTTTACTAACTTATTTTTAAAAGTGTTTAGGTTGAAGATTCTTTTCTCTTATTTTTATTTCATCTATTGAGGTGTGTTTTGAGTGACTTGAATTGAAATTCAACATTTGTTCGGTGTATTGCTCACAGCATGTATATTTGGTTGCATACACATACCTATACGCAATTACAATATAAAAAGAGTGAAACAAAAAGCGATTACACGTTGCACGGCGAAGCAAAAAGGTGATGATAATGACGATAAAGATGAAGTGAATGCAGCTGGTGCCCAGACGTGATCATAACTCATTACAGATTCGAAAATAAATTACGCACGTTGCACACACATTCGATTCGCTTCTTTCTGTATTCGTATGCTTAATGCAGCTTTCGGACCTTCGAAAGACCACTGCCATCAGACACCAGACGAAATATATTATTTTACTGCGCCTTGTTGTTCTTGCAGTTCATTCTGGTCGTATATGGCGTATAATCATTTTATTATGCACCATGTACAGGGTGTTCACTAAAAGAAGACTGGAACTCGATGAAATGGCGCCTCACTTGACTTGAAGGTATATACGAAAAGATGATGATAAAAATGTGGAACAGGAAGTTGGAAGTGTGTTGGTCTGATCATGCATACATATATATCTGGTACATATCTGGTACATATCTGGTAAGTTAATTTTCTCTTAAATAGCATCTAACCTCTAACCAGAATGATTTACACTTTAAAACTTTGAATTGATTTAATTCAAATTAATTTAAGTCAATGTTTACAAACAAATTAATTATTCTGCGGTTAAATCGTTAAATGCAATTTAAGAGAAAACGGACAGATGTGTTTAATTTTTAAAGCAGGTACTGTGGAGCGAAAAATAATGGTTATTATGCATTTCAACTTTATTATGCCTTTCAACCTTGGTCAAACAAGAAGAGAGTTTAGAACATTTTTGTATTAAGATTTTCAACTCAGAATTAACTAAATAATAGCGCCAGTAGGAATTGATATCATTTAGGATTTAAGATAAAAGAAGCATACATAATATTCTTGCAGTTTATTTAAACATTTTAAGATACGACCCTGTGTAAGTGTAAGCCTATTACTTTTACAGATAGTGTTTGCTCGTCTTTACTTCTTGGTAAGTACAAGGTTTATAAATAAATTGCCAACACGATGTACTGGCAAAGGAGGACAAATTGAATGCAATTTATAAAATTACAATGAGCAATGCTCGAATTTGCGAAAGTGCATGACACGGCGCCTTTACGCCCATCTATCATGAGCAACCCAATATACACTTACATATTGGCTACGTTGCCTAAGTTAACTCAGCTATGTTTTATAACCACTCATTCATCTGTTTGGATCGCCCCATCTCGCTCCAACGATATGAGATAATATTTGAGTATGCACACTGTGTAGCGCAACATGGGTTGAGATTTTATGTTAACAAAACAAAAATCAGCACCAGCACACTTAGATCTTCCGTCCAACTTTCCACCAGTGGTTGGAACAAGCCGGGCCCATCGGAAAAGCGTAGCAACGGATTCAATTGTTCCATTGCTTGCAATTGGTCGGTTTCTATGGTTATAAACACCATTCTATGGTTATAAACAGAATTACATTCCTCGCGAAATTTCGCTCGGTATGTAATTCGGTGTTTTCCACTTTAAGTATGTAATGTACTATTTTCGCCGCCCACTCTGTAACTGAGCGATTTCTAGTGGTGTTTATAGCCATAGAAACCAATCGTCGAGATGAGTCATCAGAGTACAGAAAAATTCAAACCGTCATTTTTTTTTTACATTAAGAGAAAGTTTTCTCTTTTTTTTACATTCTCATTCTTTCTCTTGTTCGCAATAATAGCTGGTAAAAAGAGTCCATAGTCTAGACGACATCCTTAAAACCTACTCCGCAGGGTTGTCCCATTTCAATCTTCATATTATCCTGCCTCCTGCCACATTCAAGTAACATGTGGTAGTATATGACCCAAACGTCGAAACGGTGACTTTAAAGATTCTTTTATATCACGCCGATTGGAGGTTAAAACGGTGCTGTTTTAAATTGTAAAACAACGGTTTGGCTTCAAGATGTAGTCCACGTCATCTCGTCTCATCGCATATACTCGAAAAGGTTACCGCTAACATATTCCGAACACACATTTAATGCGCGATAGTGTCGCGTCATAAATCAAACGAAAGAAATGAAAACGACTAGCTCGTCCACATAATTTAAATTCGCGCATGCGGCACACCACATTCCCTGGGAATGTGGGAATTTACATATCATCCATTATACAACATCCAAATTTTATGTGGATACAAATTATTGACTTACTAAGTACGATTTATACAGTGTGAGCAAACACGATTGCAGCACATTTAAATTTCGCGCCATGTTTTTTTTACTTCCGAAGGATGTAACCATAAAAATCACGAGCGAAATTTAAATTTTCGTTAATAATTTTTGCTTTTTTCTCACCTCTGACTAACCATGACCGTAACGTAATCATCTTCTAACCCATCTTCTAACAATCTCGAGCAAAGTTCTGGCAAAAACTGTTTGTCTGAAATGGATATAAATTATAAATAATAAATATGTATTAAAATAGTTTATTTAAACAAATGTGCATTATGTGGGACAGATCTTGAGTTGTAGAATACAACGATGTATATATATATATATTATGTTAGCTATGGTGTATATTAAGTAGCCTAACACTGCTGGCCAGCAACACGGACAGTAGGTAAGATTGGGTAATATGACAGTAGATGGCGTAGCAATAGCATCACGTTACGACGCGAAGGGACTCGTGTAGCTAACATATATCTAATCGAAATAGGACAAATACTTTGAACTAAAACGCAAAAACGACTCTTATTGAGAATTTACCATGTCTACACCACAACCGTAATCATTACGTACTAGTACGAACTGTGAATACGTGTAAATAAGAAATAGTTTCTCTCATCATTTCCCCTAACTAAATTGATTTACGACTGGAGATTTTATTTAAAAAAGAATAATTGAGTTTCCCCAATGTATACTCGCCTGAGTGCATATTAATTAGAGATTTGCTAACTTTCGCAGTCATTAATTTCTTGTTTCTTAAGCCTTGTGAGTCTTTTGAGTCTTCCTTTTTCCTTTTTATATGTTCGGTGTGTTGTGGGTTGCGTTTGCAAGTGTCATGCTTGTTTCCAGCGACCTTTTTTTATTGCGTTTGCAGTTAACGATAGCATTGTTTTGTGTCCCAACTGAAAGCAACAGGAAACGCGAATTAACTTCAGATTTCAGACTTTCAAAATAAGAATAAAGATGCACACATGTGACGTGTGATGACTGCACAAAGAGAAAGGGTGAAAAGAGATTTTATATTTTATGCAGAACAAATTCCAGCTTAAAACGCAAATACAAAGTCTGCCTGCGAATGCTAGGCTAGTCTATATAGGCAACCAAACATATAGTGGATCCAGTTTCTAGTTCAGGTTTTTGCTTAAATTGTTTGTTAATTTAATCAATTCCACATCGGCCTTCGAGATGTGTAGAAGTAAATTATGTTTGTGGGTTTCATGGCATTGGTTTCGTGGCTTCGGAATAAACCGGCGAGTGCGCAGACGATGATTATCTGAATGCTGGGTGCTGGTTGCTGGTTGCTGGTTACAGTTCTCGTCCTTATCCGCGATCGCCGTCGTTTACGAATCCAAACGGGCGTAAAATGGGCAGTTAACTTTATATTATCGCTGAGTAAATTAATCACAGCTTCTGTTTCGATGAAAACGCCTTTTACTTCGTCTATAAATTAATCCTATTAATTATATCTACACTTACTACGTTTGAATGGCTTAAGAACGCTTAGAATACAGTTTTGATGTAGGCAACCAAATTTGCACAACTATAAAACATGGAAGATGTTATTTCAAACCTACACAAAAACGTACAAAAATATAAAATTTGGTTACAAATATAGATGTAGATAGAATATATAATAGATAAATGTTTAGCTCGACTTTCTATACAAGAGATACACATTGCTTTTTCTACGATCACATAATAATTGTGATATTTATGCCCTGAATTGCTCCAGTCCAGTCGCAGCACATTTTCTAGTCACTCTAAGTGATTTTGTGTTTTACTCATCTTGTGGTGTCACTCGATTTTCAATTTTCATTTTCCATTAAGCCAAACAAAGTATAAAATAGTAGTTTACGAGTTGTCATAAAAAATCTTTTAATGTTGTGCTTTATTTTTTACACGTTGACATATTTCATCCCAAATCATGACATTACACGAGATTAGTATCTCCGTTGGAATCCCTTGGAACGTTGGAATCAATTCTGCGCTATTCAACCGCAATTTTTACTCTTTTTCTTTTTCTCCCTCGTCCAGTGCTCATGCTTGATAATATTGTCTCTCTGGCGCTCATGAGTTTCATGGCTGCATGTAATCACGACATCCAATGTCTGTAATGATATCATTGATATCAATGATACATACTCCCACACCCTAGCGAATGCTTTGAACCCTCTGAACTCTTGATCGGTATGGCGGTCATGGCAGTAACATAACTGCATAACGAGCTACTATTACAAGCGATCGCCAGCGTTAAGAATGAATAAAGTTTGAATAAATATCCAATAAAATTCGAACCGCCAACACTGCGAATGCGAACTGAACACTGTGATGCCAACTTGAGTTATTTTTATACAATCCCGAATCCGCCATTTTGTCGTGTTTTATTGTCCATGTGAGATGCTACCGAGTGGTTCTTAATAACAATCGTTTGGTAATAGGTAAACAAACGACCGTACGTCGTAGTTGACGCTGTCTGAGTCTGACATTAGCTAACCCGGCATTACATGCAAATGTTTTGAGGTTACGACGTACGGTCGTTTGTTTACCTATCCTATAACGCTATAACCTTATTACATAACGATTGTTTTTAAGAACCACTCGATAGATATTAACATGTGTAATATTTCGCAATTATGGTGACATATTGTTGAAAATCTATAATTCACAGCAAACATAAAAATATAAATGTTAATGGAAAAATACTGGGTGATTCTGCAATGGATTCTGTAATGGCTTATATTAACGAGCAATTAAATTTTATAATTACCATTTTTAAACAAAGCTTTACTTTAATTTTCCGGGATTGTTGCATCAATTATCTACAACAAAGGGAATTGGTTGGTTTAATTTCAGAAATGTCAGGACTGATTTTCAATAGTGACAATGCTATTGAAAATCTAGAAGCGATGTTGTCAAATTTAATATTTCTTCTTTTTCTTTTTTTGTTGAGAGGAATTCCGCCTTTACAGTAGCACCCTGTATAAATAATATTGAAAATGTAATAATGTAATAAGACACTAGCGCTGGCGGTGTGACAAGCAATTTGCATAAACATGGCACCAAAATAAAAAACATAAATTATATGTAAATTTGTTAAAAAATATGGAATTCGAACGTCTAAATATTGAGTTTTACCAAATTTACATATAATTTATGTTTTTTATTT
>JARJDQ010003176.1:0-22826 GCA_030264215.1 Geostiba sp. GC000077 | reverse complement strand
TTTATAAAGAATATTACATAAAACAGAGAGTGTGCACAGACATGTTATTTATTTTTTATATTGCATTTGATCACCAAAAGCTCAAGATAGGAGGGTGCTAGAATTTATAAGTTATATCAAATTTCTCAAATATAAATCCATGGTATTCTTGGCCAATGGCAGCAGAGGAAGCACCGAATCCTCTGCTGTCATTGGCCAAGACGTAACGGAGGGGATCACGTCGTTGATCAGCTGGTGTCGAGGGCTTTTAAGAGGAAGCATATTTATGCGTTTTTCTCACATCTGTTGGTCTACTCGTCTAGTGGCTAACGTCTTGAGTTTCTGATCCTAGAGTCCGGGGTTCAAAACCCACTCGGGCAAAAACTTTTTCCTTTTTTTTTGTTGTTTTTTTTTCAGTAGCGACCTTGAATACTTCCTTTATCTATGTTATGTTCAGTTTTCAGTTTTATTTTGATTGTGCCTTGTTATTTGTGTTTTGTGTGGTTTCGTGGTTTGACTGATAATAATTCTTGCATTTGGGATTTGGCAAATGCATAGCTTAAAATGTACAATGTAATATAGCGCCACAAAAACTGATAGTGATAAAATGATAAGGCATACCATGTAGCAAACACCACAACTACCACAACTATCGCAAATTTCGTGCGAAACAACGAATTAGTTCAATATTCAACATTTACACGTTCCACTAATAAATTACCTTCCAGTTTCAGTTTATCAATAATAATAAATAATACCTATCGTTTAAAGTTAACATATTAACATATACTTATGCTCCTATGCAAGCGCAAACCTTTTGTTTGGTTGCTGGTTGCTTATCACATGTACATGTCCAATTCTGGCAATTCTGAAAATGTTTAATGCTCAAATGTTTGTTACAATAAAATATCATCGCCATTTGTAATGCTCATTGATTCGGCATGGCATTGTATTTGGTATTGTCATTGTGGTGTGGATTCAATCGTTTTATGATGATTAAATTCGGCGTTGTGCCGGCTGCGCAGAACTGCTGCTGATAGCGGATGCCAATATGGCTGCCGTGTGAGTAACCGCGGGCGACGCGACGGCAACGCGCGAATATTGCACAGTTGAGCCACCGAAGCGCCCACCAGCTCACCACTCAACCACTGTGCACTAGGTGTTGGGACTAAGCATTTGCACTTCGCAGCTGTGCCCAGCACGTCGTGCGCGAAGCGCCAAACGTGAACAAAACGGCTTGACTTTAAAAATTTTACAAATCCAATCATTAATAACATTAATAACACAAAAGTTTCATAAAAAAACACATAAGCATTAGTTAAGGTAAATTTTAAGACCGGCCCTGTTTTTTTTTATTTAAATTTTTGTTTGTTTTTTTTTTCAGATGGCCGATCATTCACACCACCAGCACATGAACCACGCCGGCATGGATCACTCCCAGCATATGATGCCCAAGATGGAGCATGATGAGGTGAACCATGAGGGCATGGACCACAGCATGCACAATATGGCTATGTGGGTAAGTCAACAGTCAACCAAAGAAAACAGCTCAATATCCTATTAAAATTTTTTTTTTAACACCTTGTATGTTCAGTTCCACTTTGGATACGACGAGACCGTCCTCTTCGACTCGTGGAAGATCACCACTGTGGGCGGGCTCATCGGCTCCATGGTGGGCATCTTCTTCATGGCTGCTCTCTACGAAGGACTGAAATACTACAGGTTTGCATTACAAGTTCACGGCCGTATCGAAGATACAGCCAGCTCATGTTTCTACTTCAATTTGATGATTATTGTTGATGTTTGCAGAGAATTTCTCTTCTGGAAAACGTACAATGCGCTGCAGTATCGCGCCGTCTCCCTACCAGCTGATAAGCGCGTCGTTGCCGAGGACAATCAAGTCGTGCAGTAAGTACAACCTATACCCTGGTCATCCTGATCATCTATGAAATGCGTCGAAGCGTAATATATTCGCAAATATGAACATTCCATCCAATGTTGACTAATTGATTGATTGTTATTGCATTGTTTCACTCGTTGCTCATCCAACACACACACAATTCACAAGTATGGTCGGTGAAGTTATACACAAACAGCCGTAAGTTGATCAATTTACTGATCGTTACTAATTGTTTGCGTTTTGTCTACGTTCTACTAGTACTAGTCTATCTTCTGCCCGTTATTTTGTTGTTTGTTTGTTTGTAGCAATAATATTTCCACTTCACTAACCAAAGGCGTGTTGGGTTAGAGTCATAGGTTGGGTTTGCCCTCCACGGCTCTAACCTAACCTCTACGTGGAATTGATTGTGTGGTGTGGTTTTGCAGGCCGACGATGTGGAGCACGATGCACATCTTCCAGACGTTCCTCCACATGCTGCAGATGGTCGTCTCGTACTTTCTGATGCTCATCTTTATGACGTACAACGTGTGGCTGTGCGTGGCGGTGGTGCTCGGCGCCGCCGTCGGCTACTTCCTCTTCGGCTGGAAGAAGTCCGTCATTGTCGACGTCACCGAACACTGCCACTAATACGCTATTATCATTATCACCCTATATACAACACACACACACACATACAAGCATTTTACAACCTGCTCGCAAAAACAAGATTCAGTTACCAGTCAGAATTATTGTTGCAACTGCAAGTGCAACACTTTGTATATTTTATCTATTGATACGATCCTGGTGTTCTGTACTATTTGTTAACATTTTATATTATACAATTACAACATATTGTTTATACATATTCTCGCATCAGTAATTAATCGATATAATTGACGATTCATAGTATTTTGTATCTTTGTGATGATTATTACTATTATTATTATATAATTTATTAGGTGCTCAATTCTTTGCGTTTTTTTTTTGGTGACGTTTATCGAAGAATCAAAGAAAATCATGTTGATCATGAACAATGATGTAATTTGTATGTAACATATGTAACATTGCCTAAAACATGTTTCGCGTTATCACATGGACATGTGTTTAGTGCATAATATTACTAAATATTGCAAATAAATCTATTTTTCAATATAAATATCCATTGTATTGCGCCTTAAGATTAGGCAACCAAATGTACATCCAAAAAGTATTAAGAACAGGCTATATCTTCGATACGACCGTAGCCTTGATGTTCTTAAATACCACAGTGCACACAAATATTTCTTGTTAAATGTTGGTTTTGAACATACCGAATGTTTCCATCTCCAGATCCCCACCAAAGCAAATAATTTTTGTAAAGCTACCTCAGTGCGATGATTGGTTCATCACTATCAGCGTTTGTGATAAGCACTGTATGCTTTACGCTTGCTCAGGAGCTCAGCAGCTCAGGTATATTAGGCTCCGGGTATGGTAGCCGATGATTAGTTTCCACTCATTATTCCGCTGATCCGTTTGCGACCTACCTTAGGCCTTAGCCAGCCCTTGCGACTTCCGCTATCACTTAATCCTCCTTGTCTAGTATCGCATTTCGACGGTGTGTAATACAGCGATAATGAACTTTACTCAAGCGTTGGGTTTGATTGTGAACGCCACCGTGGCGTCGATAACGCGATGTGAGCATTGCGGTGAGGGTGGGCACGATGGGCATGATATGGGGGACATGGAGGGCATGGATCACGACATGAGCGGCATGAGTATGTGGGTTAGTACAAAACTACATAACAGCATAAAGCATCAAGTTAGCCTTACTTAAATAGGCAACTCAATATACATTCACATTCAGATGTTCACTAAATTGTTTTTTACATTGTTCTCTGCAGTTTCACGTCGGAAGCAAGGAAACCGTGCTCTTTAAAGAGTGGAACTTTGATTCGGTGGGTGGATTGGTCGGCTCAGCGGTGGGCATTTTCTTCCTGGCGGTGCTATACGAGGCATGGAAGTTTGGCAGAGAGATACTAGCACAAAAGACACAAAGTAGATGCCAAAATTCAAAGTAAGAAAGCCGTAAAACAGTACATTTCTAAAAAGCAGTATGAAGTGCAGCAGTATTAACTTTGGTGTACATTTGGTTGCAGAGCGACGATGTGGAACATGCCGCACTTGATTCAGACGCTGATGCACGCCGTCCAGTACATACTCTCCTACTTCCTGATGTTCATCTTTATGACTTACAACGTCTGGCTTTGCATCGCCATTGTTCTTGGCGGTGCTGTTGGCTACTTTCTGTTCGGATGGAAGAAGAGTTCAGTGCTAGATATTAATGAACATTGTCACTAATCAACTAATGCATGTTGCAATATTTTTACAACATCATTCATCATTACGTTTGTACATTATTCATGTAATTATTATAATTAGATTTTCTTTTTAATAAAATACATATATGTTATTTTGTTATAAAATTGACATGTTGACAAAATGGCCGCCGCGTCAGCTGTCAGGGATGTCAGCACGATGACACAAGTTGAAGTATCATGAGCAAGGCGGCAGAAGGAGAGAAAGCGGAGAAGGAGAAAAATGTAGGGCAAGAAATTTGAACAACTTGACGATTCACACATAACATTTTGCGTTTTGTAGACTACTGAGGAACAGGTGCACAGGGGTCAAATCTACAGCCGCCATAATTACTTCGCAGATGGCGTGCGCAAAATCGACTTTGTCCTCGTCTCCACCATCCTCAAGCTGCCCGCCGAGCTGGACACACTTACCTTTTTCATGGTCGAGCTGATCAAGGTCGGCATCGAATTTGAGATATCACCGGGCGAAGTACTAACAACCATATCACATGAATTCATTGTAAACATTGTTAATATTGTTAAAACTGCACTTTATAGGCGTCCCCGAACTTGGTCTTCATCAAACTCCACTGTCCGAAGAACGTCCTGGAGGAATACGCCGAATTTCAGCACTTTACCTTCGACTATAAGAATCCCAGGATTCTCAAGCGTGTGAATCGCTATTTTCCGTGCAGAATCTTTCACAACGTCACCACGCAGATACGACCACATCATCCATCCTACAATCGTGCTTTGTAATTGATGATTTTATCAAACACTCAGTATAATTTAATGTTATTCACCTCTAAACGCCATCTGGTGCTGGAAACTGGAAGTTCTGAAGCGAGTCAAACATGAACAGCTGAGAGTTTGTTGGATTCGTTCCGTTGCTATACAGTGGCGCTCTCCTGTGGTAAGTTTAGAAGGCGAATAGTTTAATCTAAAGCTGTGCCTTGACATTGCAGCGGAAGTTTATCGAGTAACAAACCGAAAACAATCACAAGCTGGGAGCGATCGGTGATTATGCATAAGATATTAGCGCGGACAAAGTACAGTGACTTGCGTTATGATGAAGGGATAAATAAGCTGATTGCGCTTGGCATTCTAAAAGATGCCTATCCGATACACGATGGGCCTTGTGAATGGCATAAAGAAGGACCCCTAACAGATAGACAAGTATCTAACGAATCTATAGGCTATAACCTCAAATATCAACCAACATAGATTAACCTTGTGACATTCGGTTGTTTGCAGCTTTTGTTTCGCTATTGGGCGAATTTCCAATCATTCTTCAAGCATCAACCAGTGCCGTTAATATATAAGTACTTCGGCCCAGAGGTGGCGTTCTACGTCGCGTTCGTAGAGTTCTACACCAAGATGTTGGTCGTGCCGGCAATCCTCGGCGTGTTGCTGTTGATCTTCAATGCGGTGACACGTGACTATTTGGATACGGTGCGTGTGTCTGAGATCTGCGAGAGTGACTTGAAGATGTGTACGCTCTGCTTCTACAAACGCAGCTGCCGCTTCACGCCGCTGAAGAACTACTGCATTGGCGCTTACGTCCTGCCGGTGTTTGACAACATCGGCGGCGGGGTGTTCGCCATTTTTATGGGCTTCTGGTCCATTGCGTTCATCGAGCTGTGGAAGCGCCAGGAGTATGTGCTGAAGTTCCGGTGGAATTTGATTAGCGTTGAGAGCGATACGGCATATCGAGTGGAGTTTCTCAAGACTGCTAAACATACGCACGTTTCCAATGTCAGCGGCGAAAAGGAGTACTACATGCCGTACAAGTACAGGTTTATTAATTCGTTGCGTACGCTTGGTGGCCTATCGCTGATGGTAAGGCCTGTTGCACACGTTTGTTTACCTTTTTACATGTTTGCATATATTTTATAGTTTGCGATTGTGTTACTGTTGATTTTGATCAATACCATGTATCGTGTGGAAATGACGAAGCTCGTCAACAACTCGACCTTGGACGGCATCAAACGTCACAAGGCGTTTTTCATCATGAGTACGTCGGCGATCATCGGCACGGTGTTTATTACCATCTTAGGGCCAGTAAGCAGCCTGCAGCGTTCAAGTACACTTGGTTGCCTACGTTAAATCATATGTTATGCTAGTATTTCAGGCAACTCTCCATTTATCTCACCAACAAGGAGAATCCTCGCACGTACGTCGATTATATGAATGCTTGCATCTATAAAGTCTACGCCACGTCGTTTGCGAACGGTTACTTTCCGTTCTTCTACGTCGCCTTTCTCAAGGGTGCGTTCTTCACGCATCCGGGCGATCATAAGGTCTACGACCAATTGAGTCTGCGCACGGATATTTGCAATGTCAATGGGTGCGCGTATGCGTTGACCATTTCGTTGCTGTTCTTCTTCGCGCTGAAGAACTCCACGCAGCGCGTATACCGCACTGTGATGCCGATCATGCGGGAGAAGGCGGAGAGGAATAGAGCGAGAAAGAAGAAACTGCCGCGTTCGAAGAACTTGGCGACGTGGGAGAGGGATTATGATTTGCTCAAGTGCGATGATTTGTTCACTGTGGGCCTGTTTATGAATATCGCGATGCACTATGGATATGTGTTGTTTTTCATTTCGGCGCTGCAGCTGACGCCGATGATGGCGTTGATTACGATTATTATTAATTTGCGGGTGGATGCGATACAGATTTTGAAGAATCATAGAAGACCAGTGGCGAAACTCTTGCCTGGGATTGGCGCATGGAATGACATTTTGGGTATTATCACTTATATTGGCACCGCGAGCAATGTGAGTATTTGAGGTTAGACATTAGGGGTTGGCATTTGAAAATATTGGATTCCTTCTTAAAACCACTATAGGACTAGACTTGTCCGACTTGGGTCCCCCGTGTGGGATAAACTGGACCGGAGTTGGAGTTAATGAGCATTTGAAGGACCATTTTTTGAAACTTTTTTTGTAACAGCTTGTTAATGACCATCCCCTACTTACAAATGAACTATTTTGGTGACATTGTGTTCCCAAAGAATGCCTCTATCAAAATTGAGACAGTTTACAGTTTTAGTGTAAACAGGGCCGGAGTTATGACCATTTAAAGATGAAGTACCATTTTTGAAACGTATTTTGTAAAATATTCTTCAAGAGCGTGTAACTAACCATTCCCAACTCATAAATTAACAATTTTACTGACATTATGTTCCCAAATAATATCACTGTCAAAATTGAGATGAATCACAGTTGTTGTGAACACATGGCCGGAGTTATGAGCATTTAAAGATGAAGGACCATTTATCTAAAGTTATTTTGTAACAAGTCCTTCAAGAGCTTGTAACTAATTATCCCCTACTCACAAATTAACAATTTTGGTGACATTTTGTTCCCAGAGAATGCTATTATCAAAATTGAGATGAATAACGGTTGTAGTGAAGATGGGAGCGGAGTTATGCGCATTTAAAAATGAAGGACCATTTTGGAGACATTATCTTTGTAACATCTCCTTCAAAAGCTTCTTCTAACTGACCATCCCCGAGTCGAAAATTAACCATTTTGGTACCATTTTGTTCCCAGGGAATGTCACTATCAAAATTGAAATGAATCACAGTTGTAGTATATACAGGGCCGGAGTTATGAGTATTTAAAGATGAAGGACCATTTCGGGAAAATTTTCTTTGTAACAGCTCCTTAAAGGGCTTCTAACTAACCATCCCCTACTCACAAATCAACAATTTTGATACACATGTATTCCCAAAGAATGCCTCTATCAAAATTGAGACGATTTACAGTTTTAGTGCATACAATTCCGAAGTGATGAGCATTTAAAGGTTAAGGGCCATTCTTAGAATTTTTCTTTCTAACACCTCCTTAAAAGGCTTCTAACTAACCATCCCCTACTCACAAATTAACTATTTTGGTACCAATGAGTTCCCAAAGAATACCTCTATCAAAATAGAAATGAATAACAGATGTAGTGTATACAAGACCGGAGTTATGAGCATTTATAGACGAAGGACAATTTTCAGAAATTTTCTTTGCAACACCACCTTGAAACTCTTCTAACTAACCATCCGACCATCCCCGACTAATAATGTTGGTACCATTTTGTTCCCAAAGCATGTCACTATCAAAACTGAGAATAATTACAGTGTTAGTGTATACAGGGCCGGAGTTATGACCATGTAAAGACAAAGGACTATTTTTTCAACTTATTTTTAACACATTCTATACATAGAAGGTAGAAGCGTAGAACAAGGCGATATTTGAATGCAATCAACTGGATTTTCCAAGGAATACACCCAAAATATAGCAATACAGTTAAGCATTTCCAGGCTTTGGTAATAGCGTTCACATCCGATTTATGGCAGCGCGAAATCTATCGTCACTTTCATTCCACGCTCCACGGCTACGTCAACAGCACCCTCTCCGAGTTCGCCATCAAGGACTACATCCAAAACGTGACGCATATTTTAGGCTACGACAATGCGCACGAAACCGAGGTGTGCGTCTACCGCGCCAAACGCAATCCGTACTATCACGATCAGAAGTACCAACACTCCGGCGACCATTGGCACGTCTTGACTTACAAACTAGGCTTTGTAATTGCCTATGAAGTAAGTCCTTTCAAAACTAACTTTTATAATATTCGAATATTCAGATAGTCCTTCTAACTGTTCCAACTGGACAATTGCTTTATGCGCTCCTATAGCAATTGTTATGGTTCATCATCTCGTTGGTGTTCATCTTCCGGGAAAGTATACCGTCGACCGTCAAGGAGCACCTGCGCAACGAAAAGTTTCACATGAAAAGCGCTCGTTATGAGTTCCTATCCGATCATCTTCAGGCCGAAACAGCCGAAAAAGCCGGAACGGGTTCGTCGAATATTCAGCTTGACGATTCCGGTGATGTGCCAGTGCCGGACGAGTACACAATATTGGAACCTAAAGAATCGGATGATTATTTTATTCCTTGACATCTAGTTATCTACCTTTCATGTTTGTTCATTTTACTAAACAACTAAACAATTGATCAGTTGACATGTTGACACATTGATTTTGTTGTGGACTTTGTACTTGTATTCACCTGCACTTGCCTGCACTTCAATCAGAAGCAATCAAATCGCACAAAATGAACAGAATGTTGCGAAGAGAGACTTCCACACTGCACGCCCTTGAGCGTCAGCATAAAATGGTTGCCACCGATTATGTAAGTGTTGTCTTGTAATTGATTTAAATTGTTCTAGACACACTCTATAATCGACTCACTACACTTTTTGAAGGCATGAACACGAATCAGAGAACCACAAAGATCGCAACAAACGTCTTCTGGCCAAGGGCCGACAACATGTGTACATGCATGTGCATTTGGTTGCATACGTTAAAAGACAATAACAGCTTTTAAAATCAGATTAAAATCATATTTACTTGCAAAGTAATGCGTTTGGCTTTTATGTTAAGTGTGCTGTTGTTGTAGATAAATATTGTTCTACAGACTACATTAGGTTTCAGTCGTTGGCCGACAACACGTGTGCTTGCATGCACATTTGGTTGCATATGTAAAAAGTCTTTTTAAATTCAAATTCAAATAATAAACTAATGCGTTTGGCTTTTTACAAAGTTTGTAGATGTAATGGAAAATATGGACAAGCTGCGAGAAGCATTGGAGCACGGCGACGTCGACCCACCAGCAAAATGCCACCATCACACCTTCGATCGAGATAATCGCATGATTGACTTTGTGCTCGTGTTTGATAAGACTGCACGCCGGCCGGCGAAAGAAAAAGTCAACGCTTTTCTCAAATGCTTAGTGCGTGAAGGGTTTGCTACTGAAGGCGGTGAATCCGATGTAATTTTCCTAACCTAACCTATTCAACACCGCTAGAACCCTCTACGTTGATCTTTATTTGACCTTGAAAACATTTATTACATTTTCAGATCTTTGAACACCTGATATTCATTCGTATTCATTGCCATCGAGCTAAATTGGTAAAATCCGGCATTGTGTTGGACTGGAATCTGGCCTTTGCGTCGGAGTACGTTGACAGAACGGATCACAACGTGTTCTTCAACTTTGACTTCCTGTTCAATGACCTTACCAGGCCAACGCCGCTTAGTGACATATCGCAACGAGCTGGCGACACTGTACATCATCGTAAGCCCAAGGATATTACGAATGCAGAGCGCATCATGGTAACCTATGAGTTGTTGAAGAATTCGCCGTACGGAGACAATGAGGATGAGTTTGGCATCACGTCATTGCTGCACAAGCATTATTTGCATGCGGCGTTTCCATTGCATGACGGCACTGCGGAATGGTCGGATGATGGACCGCTAAATGACAGACAAGTTGGCCTTGTGACCTTGACCTTGAAACGTTACAATGTTGCCGTTTTTCTGATTGTGTTCGCTTTTCTCGTAGATTCTGATGAAGTACTGGGCATCCACTGCCAACTGGTACAAACTGCAGCCAATCGACTTGGTGAAGAACTATTTTGGCGCTGAGGTCGCCTTCTACTTTGCATTTCTGGGCTACTTCAATAAAATGCTTATCATACCGGCGTGCGCTGGTATTGTGACGATTATTTTCGGGATATTGACCTATGATGATCACCGCAACTATAAATCGTATTATTTGATGTTCTTAGCTAGGCTAGGTTGTGTTTGTTTTGCATAACCTAATTTAAGAACCCCTGCCTTAGATATGCAATCTGCTCGAGTAATATCACAATCTGCCCGCCGTGTCATGACATCGACATCTGTCACTTTGAGAGCTTGAGCAATGAATGCCACACGTCCTGCATCGCTTACATCCTGGACAACTTCGCCACCACCATGTACACGATCTTCTGGTGCTTTTGGAGCACGATCGTCTACGCCAAGTGGAAGCGGCGCGAAGCGGTGCTGATCTTCAAATGGAATCTCACCGACTTGGAGAACGAGGTGAACGTGCATCCGGGTTATGTTGGACGGTCGACGCATGCGCATGCGCACAGGCATAGCAAGCGGCAGAGCAAACGGCGTGACAGCACCGTGGCGCCCCATGAAACACGCGAGGGGACAATATGGCGTGTGATGCGCTACTGCGCATCGGGATTCATGATATTCCTCTTGGTAATAACAACTTTAATTAAGCATATCAACATAGTGTTGTGAATCCACCTTTATACGACACAGTGAATACACCTTTATGCGACGCAGTGAATGTACCTTTATAATTTATGTAATATGGGTTGCCTTCTCATCTAAATCATTGTCTTGTTTTCTCATAGATTTTCGTCATATTATTGGTTCTTTATATCGCTGTGATTGTGCGTTGGTGGACGGGCATGCTCATTGGTCGCTTCGACGGACAGTTCTCCTTCCAATGGCGGATTCTCTTGGTTACCACTGTAGGCAACTTGTTTGTCATTGGCTTTGTTTGCATTGCTGAAGATGTATGAATATTCTATAACGCTATAACCCTCAATTTTTTTCAGAGCTTTCATGTTTTGTTCTTTTTAATGTAATGTTTGCAGTTGTTTGAAGCTTGGGCCCATTGGGTGACAAGTTTCGAGAATCCACGCACTGTGGAGGAGTACAATCAATCCTACGTGTACAAATACGCAGTGTTGTGCTTCATAACCTCATATTCGTTTATTTGCTACACTGCATACCTCAAAGGACGCTTTTCGACGCATCCTGGCCATGAGCTGCCTTTTAGGATTTTGGGCATACTGAATTATGACCTGGAGAAGATTCACACCTCGATGATGTCGGTATCGTACCAATGGACGATGATGACCATCGGGAAGGAGCTGTGGAAGATGATGGTGCCTCCTATTAGGCCGTAAGAATAAAAAAATATTAAACAGGGCCGGCATTAGATTGTAAAATTTTCTACCACTCACGTTTCACTCGTTGTTTCAAGATGGCGTAATCGAAGCAGCAAGATCAAAAACTTCAAAGCGAAGTCACCAAGAATCTGGGAGGCGGAATACCAACTGCAAAGTCATGACCATCCATTTCTGCTGGAGGAGAATATGCGGATCATCTTGCAGTACGGATATCTGGTGTTGTTCCCCGGTGCGAATCCGCTTGGCCCTCTCGCTTACTTTTGGTACAATGTGTGGGCCCTTCGGAGGGACGCCACTCGTGCCTTGGCGCACTCGCGAAGAATGGTTCCGCTGCGCACGCCTGGAATCGGCCCGTGGCTGAAGCTCATCAAGATGCTGACTATTCTTGGCATGGGAACAAATGTAACCGCCCATAAACATAACCACACTTTTGCAACTTTGCAACCAAAACAATTTCATCCCTTTCAGGTGTTTTTCATTGCGTTTACCTCGAACTTTGTCCCGCAAATGTGCAAATGGTTCAATCCCTTCTACACCAACTATAGTGACTATACATTTTCCAGTGAGTGTCATCTCGACATGGTTGCCGCGTTGCAGCTAATATTGTGTTTGTAGAGTTTGCAGTTGATGATTACCCGGACGAGTTTGGGCGGGAGCTGAAGGAAGGACGCAGTGGGACATTCTGTTTCTACAAAAGCAAACGCTTCCCGCCAGAGTCGGCGCAGAAGTATACAAACACGGTGAAGCATTGGAATTTTGTGTCCGCCCAGTTTCTGGCGGTGTTGATCATTCAGGGCTTTGTGATTATCTTTTGTGGCTTGATCCTCTTTGCCATGAGCGACACGCCGCACTTTATCAAGGAGAGCATCCGGCATCGCACCATTCTGAAGCAGGAGAGGCGGGAGGAGCGCTTTCGCCGTGACAAAAATCGACGCTCCACTGGCATGGGCGAACTGCGTAATAAGTTCACTGTTATTGGTTACTAATTTCGTTTGCGATGCAAAATAAAGTATAAATCCTGTCCTGATCCTGAGTGCTGAGTCCTGTATGTCAATCTTGATTTCCTTGGATTCATTGTGAAACAGCACAAATGTTCACGGCTGCATCGAAGATATATACAGCCAACCTGTCAACTATCCAGTGTTGCCAACACGGCGAATTTTTCACTAGTTCTAGTAACTTTTGATGGTGGTTCGCAACATGATCGTGATTCTTCACGAACTGTAATTTTTAAACAGAGTCTTGCACTGTCAAAATTGTAACCGTCACAAATATGAAATTGAAGTGTAATATTTGATTATTTCAATTTGCAGAAATGACCTCTGCAGAAACCACCACTGAATCGCCCCGAAAGAAACGGCGTCGATCAACGCGAAGCATTCTACATCCACAAAAACTCGCCGAAGCGCCGTGGCCATCAGCAACAGGCGGCACAGCCAATAAATCCTCACTGCGCTTCAGCGATAACATCGAATACCGCGGCAACATCTACACCACACACAATTACTTCCTGGACCAAAAGCGCAAGGTGGACTTTGTCCTCGTGAGCAGCATACTGAAAACCTCCGACGAACTGGACAAACTCGTCACGTACGTGATGAATCTCATGATGCAGGGCGTCGAATACGAAATCAGCGCTGGCAAAGTACTCACCGAACTGGTATTCATCAAGTTGCATTGTCCCGTGCACGTCCTGCAGCACCAAGCGAATATTTACAACTTTATCTTTGACTGTCAAAACCCGCGGAATATTCCGAACGTTGAAGGGTATTGGTATCATTGGCAAATGTTCAATAATGTCAGCACTTCTCCGAATCCACAGCATCCAGATTACCAACGTGCAATGTGCGTGAATAATAAATCTCATTATTACCTACCTTATCCTACACCTAACCTAACCTTAAACAACGTTTACTCCTCTCTGCTTCTGCCCCAGCTCAAGTTTATCGCACACAAAGTCGAAATCCAAGTCAAGCTGGGAGCGATCATTGATCATGGAGAAGATTTTAATGAAAACACAATTCGGACCGGATGTTAAGGAAAAGGGCATTAAAAAGCTGAAAGAAGCAAAAGTCGTGATTGATGCTTTCCCTACGCATGACGGCCATTGGGAGTATCGCAAAAGTGGTCCTTTGACGGATCGACAAGTAACATAACCTATTCTTAGTAGTTATAACATTATAAGTGACAAGTGAGGTTATGTTATATTCTTTGTCTTTTGGTTGGTGTGCCGTTTGCAGTTGCTAAGTAAATATTGGGCAAGTTTCTCCTGCATCTTCAAGAACCAACCCATCAACCTCATCTACAAGTACTACGGACCGGAGGTGGCCCTCTACTTCGCCTTTGTTGACTACTACACGAAGATGCTGGCGCTGCCGGCTTTCATTGGCGTCCTGTGCTTTATCTACAACACCCTGTACATTCTGTACATGGACAACGAGCGAATGTGAGTTGAGGTTAGGTTGACGCATGCGCATGGGCATAATCATCCAGTGTTTTAGAACAGAAGTGTGCTCGTCAAAGATCGTCCTTTGTCCGGAGTGTTACGATGCGCGCCAGTGTGACTTCAATCCGGTGCGGGATCTCTGCTACGCGGCCAACTACAATGTCCTCTTTGATAATATTGAAGGCATCGGCTTCGCCATCTTCATCTCCATCTGGGCGACGGTCTTCCTGGAGTTGTGGCTGCGCAGGGAGTTCGTGTTCAAGTTTCATTGGAATTTGTTGAATACGCAAGTTGATATGACGCAAAGGTAACATTGGTTTGATGATACATATTGTACGGTTATTGTGCAACATCTGTAAATGCGCATATTTACCGGTGAATGTGCACATTTACAGATTATCTATGACCGTAACACATACATACCGAGCGGTTCTTACTAGTAATCGTTTTACAATCGTTTTGTTTACCTGTTTACCTCTTTACCTCTAACATAACCTCGTTTGTACTTAAGGATAGAATTCATACAAAAGACCAGATACACACGCATCTCGCCAGTAAGCGGCGAAAGAGTGAACTATGTGCCGTATCATATCAAATGGTTCAAGTACAGCTTCACTTTGCTTTGTTTCTTGTTAATGGTAAGTTTTGGTAAGTCACTAAGTAAACATATATCAGCTACTAAAACACGTTGCTTCTCAGTTTGGTGTGGTCATACTTTGTCTGTATTGCGTCATCTTGACACGATTGTCGCTGCATCGACTGATCACGCAGTCCAACTCGATGGAGCTGAAAAAATACAAAGACTTGGTGTCGATTTCCTTCACTGCACTGCAGTCCATCATCTTTATTCATTTGTTAACACCGGTAAGTGCTACACGATGCATACACGAAGCACTAATGTGAGGTTAATGTGTCTTGGATTTTCAAGTAGCAATTTTTGAGGGTCACACAATTCCTCACCAACGAAGAGAATCCAGAATCCATGTTGGATTTCTACAACAGCTGCACTTATAAGTTTTACTTTCTCTCGTTTTTCAACAATTACATGCCGATACTTTATATTGCTTTGCTTCGGGTAAGTATTAACAACGAGTTTTAACGCATAATCGACGTTAGAATCGTGGAAAACTGATATAACCTTGAAAAATATTAGGTTAGATTACGATAGATTGATGTATTTTTGTTGGGTTTTGTTTGCAGGGTGCATTCTACACATATCCATCAGATATGCGCAATTACAGCGGCCTGGGCTGGAGGGCTGACGTCTGCACCGCTGTGGGTTGCTCCTTTGCGACCACATTGTTCCTGACTTACCTCCTCGGTTCGAAACTAATTGTTTTACGCACATTTTACCTTCTGAAATTGTATGTACTATCCCAATCCCACAGTCAAACATATCTATAGTCCGTTTAGGGTAGCTTGTGCGATTGAGGTTATATTCTGTCATTGTCTACTAGTAATAGTGTACTGGTGTACACAACAAAGACAGAATCATAGTTGCACACGGATAAGTTACACTAAACACAGTATAGCTAATCGCTGATTACTAACATTGCCTGTTTTCCTTTGTTTTTGTGCTGGTGTTTCGCCTATCCTAAAGCTTAATCATGAAAATGTTTCGTAAGAAGCGCCGAAAACAGCTCATGAGCGAAAAGGCGAAGCGTAAACTGCCAGCGTGGGAACGCGATTACTTGTTGAAGCGATGCGGCGAGTTGTTTCTGATGACGGATTTCATGGACGTGGTGATTCAGTATGGCTTTGTGATCTTTTTCGTCGCCGGCCTGCCGCTGTCGCCGCTGATGGCGCTGATTGTCAACATTATTCAGGTGCGGTTGGACGCGCGCAGGATTCTACGGCATTATCGACGGCCGGTGGCGAAGGTCCTACCTGGCATTGGATCGTGGAATAGCATCTTGCGATTGGTGACGTTTGTTGGCGCTATTACCAATGTAAAAGCTAAGACAAACGTAGACCGTATGTCGTTGCTAACATTCGAGGTTATATTTTGCAGGCGTTGGTGATTGCTGTAACATCAGACCTCATCGACATGGAGGTCCATCGCAATTCACACGGTTCACTGCGTGGCTTTATGAACGGTTCATTTTCCGGTGAATATCAACAAGAAAATGCACTTTTATAGGTTTTTATAGGTTAGGTCATTGCAGACTTTGCTGTGAAGGATTATCCCTCCAAGTTCGACAATCTATTGCGAAAATTCCCCTCGGTGGAGATGTGCGCGTACAGGGCGCGACGAAATCCGTCGCACCACGAGAAAAAGTACGAATTCACCGAGGAGCAGTGGAAGATTGCGTGCTACAAGTTGTGTTTCATCCTGTTATTTCAAGTATGCAACACATCCAACACGTAACCGATACGTATCACTAAATGCTATTGCATTCACCACATAACCTCAATTTTGTTGCCAGCAAGCGATATGGCTATTAAGCGCAATCTTCTCCAACACAATCAGCACCGTATCGGACGAAGTCCGCGAGGAGCTCAACGACGAAGCGATGAAGGTGCGCGAGCAACGCTTTGAAACGATCGGACGCAGTTTTTACCAACCTGGGGCAGCAGCTCCAGCGAGCTCGTTTCAGATTGAGAGTGAGATCGAGAGTGACGACGAGGCGTAATAAAGCTAATCAAGTGAAAAAGTTCATATTTCTTGCCAGTTGCTTAAATGATATTGACTAAACTTTAAAAATATATTGTATATTAACAACTTGTATATTCAAGATTCAAGGTTTTAGGTTAATCATTAAAAAGCAAGATTTTACTGTATGCAACACACTTGACGCCAAATCTTGGTTGGGTTGCATACTGCAAAATGCAACATGAAAAATAAACTAACCCCACTTATTTAGCTGCTTGGCGGCTGTTGGTTAAAACCTCAGGTGTGGCTTGTACTGCAGAATATACTTGTCGAGCTTCTCCCAGAAGACCATCAGAGCGGCGCGGTCCAAATGTCGCTTGGTGCGCGACAATTGAATCACAGTCACCGCCCATCTTGCCACGTTCGCGTCCAACTTCATTTCGTCGTACTTCAGGTGAAATGCACAAACTGCAACAATAAAGCGAAGTGTTGTAAATAAAATGTGGTCGGATTAGTTAGTATAAGCTTCGCCCTTGATATAGCGATAGTGACTGTAACTTATAATAATCCGACTATACTTTTAAATAATAATATTGTAATAATTGATAAATACTTTTTGCAAAGATTTCCACCGGATTCTCCCATGGATAGCCCTTAAACTGCCAGGCAGGGCCCATGACAAAGACAGCCACCACACGATCCCAATCAGAAGGCGTGAGCTTCCCCGGGTTATCCACCACACGATAGGGGACTGAGAGTCCATTCCGAGGGCGCTGCAGCAGCACCTCGTTGTCTCTCCGCGTGCCCTCGTTCTTCTTCTGCTCGGTGGGCACGAAGCGAAAGTCCTGCAGGACGTCCTTGACGTTATACATGGAGAGCAGTGAGGAAGCGCCAGAAGGGATGATGATAATCGGCGTGCGCGAGACGCGCTTCTGGGGCCCGCTGCCGGTCTGTGGTCGCGCTGCGCTCACCGGCATCGGCGTCTGCGGCTGCGGCAGCGGCCTGGAGGACGGCTTCACCGAGCCCTCCGTGACGCTCTTCAGCGTCATGCCGTGATACGTGCCCATCGTGTTGATCTTGAAGCCCTCCGTCTCCTCCTTCTGCCGGAAGCGCTCCTGATCGTAGCGATTGTACCCGACTGGCTGCACCATCGGCCGCACGGGCGTCTGCCGCGGCGTGGCGATCGGTTGCGCCTGCGGCGGCCGATGCCGCCCCTCCTCGCGCGCCTTAATGCTGTGCAGCATCGCGAGGATGTTCTTCGCGAATATCTTGCCGTTCGACTGCAGGATGGTGGTGCGCGTGCGCCACTGGCGCTCACGGCTGAGGATGTCCTTGGTGATGTCCACGTCCAGGTCGAGGATGGCGCGATAGTCGTACTCCTGGCCGATGTCGTCGTTGCCTTTGATCGTGGTGCGTTTCTTCGCAAGACGCTTCGCTTTGATCGCGGCGATCTTCTCCACGGACATCGCCTCCGATAGCGACTTGATGTTGTCCACTGTGACGGAGGCTTCCTTCGGCGCGTCCAGACGCGCGGCGAGCTGATCCCGAAGATTCTGCACGTGCACATCTTCGAAGCGCGGCTTTTTCGCCAAGCTTTCCGACGTGTCGTAGTCGGCAGAGCGTTTCACCTGCGTGGGCAGCTCCAACGGCGCACTTTTGTCGATGGCTGCGCAGCTGACTGTTTCGCCATTCAGGTAGGCTAATAATTCTTTTCTGTCTGGACGACGTACGGCTGGAATTATCTCCGCCTAAAAAACAATCACATAAAACAAATAAAGATGACATAAAATACATAAAATAAAATACTTACAGCTGCTTGCCTAACATACACTGGATGGTTGAGATTAACATGCTTGAGCATGTATAGTAGACATTCAAGTGTGTAATATTCCTTTGCTGCACCTTCCTTGCCAGCACTTGAATAAAATCCATCGCAGTTTAATATTTATAGCCATAATTTGCATATTGTAACGATTTTAAGCCAACGATTGATTGTATGGGATCGTTTCAACTTACCCCCACATAAGGTAGTTGGTTTTAACATTTTTCGGCCAGGAAAACTCGCCGAAAATGATCTGATCATCGCGCTCGATGATTTCCTTCTTGTTCACGTTGTACTGCCGCAGCAGACTCAGCGGATCGGCCATGGTGACGGAATTAGGTTCACGGCACTGCTAAAAGGCTGAGGCGCGAGTTAAAATTACTTTGATTGCGCTGGGATCGTGTCCATATGAAACAGACGCAAATGAAACAAAAGATGCACCGAATTTATAAACATCAACACGATAAACGCCATCAACGGTCCAAGATTCAACACAACACTGATGGAATCAACATTTCACTTTTCACTAGCGGCGGGAGTCAAATGTCAAATGGATGAAATGCATCATTTTGACAGCTAGGTGTGTAGGTTGCTTTATGAATGTAGGCAACACAAATTACAGTAATGGGAGTTTAAATTTTGGATACCATATGCATAATGATCATAAATAATTAAAGTGCAAAATGCAGGTCAGAACACTAGGCCTATATCTGTATGAAACACAATGAGTTTATTTAATGTAACAGCAGAAAATGTGGAAAACTATTTACCTCCCACGACCCTAACCTCAATGTCATTATTTGTGCCATCCATTTCTGCATGACTTGACTTTTTTAAGATACGATTTTACGAGTGCACGTGCATAAAACAATGAGTTTAATTAAGAATGAATCACAGTCGCAGAATCTTCTTAATAAACAATTCAACAATATCTGCATTACATGCAGGAAAACATTAGACCAAACCAAACAATTCTCAATAAATCTACCATTACCTCGGATTAATCCACCAATCACGTTCTTTGAAGTGTTAAAAGAACACATAACATATGTAAGAACAAATTTTGACTTTATTTTTCCATAAGTTAATAAACTTTGCTTTAAGTTTGGTTCATTGAGCATCAATCAAGTGCCCCAAAATGCATGCCAGGCATGTTTCATCAACGTTGTTGGATTTCTTTGTTTTCAAACAGTTTGTAACAAAACTGTTGATAGTATCAAGCGTTATGAGAGGCAGAATCTATTCCAACTCGAGCTATACAGTGACTGTATTACATGCATGGAACAATTAGATCAAGACCAAACTAAGCAATTCTCAATTCATAAACTTTTACCAAAGTTTAATCCACCAATCACTTTCTTTGAAGGTTTAAAACAAATTGTACCTAGGGTAAGTATGTAGTTTTAGTTAATTTTCCTTACTTAAATTAATAAACCAATGATTTTGATTTAAGTTTGCCCAGTTGAGCATCAATAAAGTTCCCCAAAATGCATGTGATGCATGCTTAGTCAACACTGTTGAATATCTATGCTTTGACACAGTTTGTAAAAAGGCAGTCGATAAATGGCTTGAAGAATGTCCAACAAGTTCTACTCTTCAAGATCCTTTTTTGGCCAATGATATCAATAATAGTTTGGATACCACAAGTACAAATGAATCTCAAGTTATTTCAGTTGCTGATAACTCAGGTGTAACTGCAATAGACACTAGTAATATTGAGACTGAGCCAAAAGAACAAAGAATAAACATGCAACAGGATGAACAGAGTGAGCATGTTGAGAGCAGAAAGGAAACCGATAAAGAAGATTCTGATTCTACCAAACTGCCTGAAGAATGTTCATCTAGTTCAGGTGAACAAGATGTATTAGATAAGAATTGGGATGCTGCCAATGAATCACATGACATTCCAACAGCTAGTGATGAGGAGAGTGCTGCAAAAGAACAGAGTTCACTGAGTTCAGAGGAGAGTGCTGATCAGAGTGATGATCAAAATAGTAAAAGGTATGTTTGTTCCAAAATACATACAGGGTGTCCCATTAATCGTGTAATTCTTCATTGCCGAGATACAGGCGATAAAGCTTCTTTGTCAACTTTGTTTCTAATTATTCTTTTATTTTAATTTAAAGATTAATTAATATGTTACCTATTCCAATTGAAATTTTTGATCCATTGGAATTGAATTAAGAAATTAGATATTTTCAAATTTATAGTTTTAAACTTAGGACTTGTCATAAATCCTACGTTTAAATCCTGCTTTAAACTTTATTCCCATGAATTAAATAAAAATTAATATTTTCCCACTTTATTCCCGTTTTTGGGAGTTTTGTGCTTGGGAATTTAAATTATTATTGATTGGTGGAAAAAAATGTTGGGATACAATAAATACAGATGATACTATGACTTACATGTATTTGAAATGATTCTAGGGGTGAGGAGAAGAAGAGACCAGCAAAACGACATCTGTGTGCCGTATGCGGCAAAACATTTGAGTGAGTTCAATACCTATATACAATACCTATACTATAGTTTGTAATAATTTAAAACCTATCGTGTATAATATTTTAATTAAGCCCAGCACGTTAACTGCTAATGATATATTTTCTATTAAATGCAGGAAACAAGGGATTTTGAGAAATCATGAACAAGTGCATAATGAGGGCTTGAATAGTAAATGCCCCCATTGTGGGAAAGGATTTAAAGGAAACTATAATTTGGGACTCCATATCAAGCGCATGCATCAAGAGTAAGTGTGAATTCAGATTTATGCATTAATTATAAACGAATCTCTCAATTGTTACTACTCATGGTCTTGGTTACTACTTAGATGTATTTGAAATTATTCTAGGGATAAGCAGAAGACGAAGAGACGACATCTGTGTTCAGTATGCGGCAAAACATTTGAGTGAGTTCAATATTTATATTTATATAGGTTTACCGAGCCATCAAAAGTGATTGAAGCCATTTGAATACCGGTTAATTTCTAAGGTTACATCCTTCTTAACACCTGCAGGTTTACATCAGAAATCATATTTGCATAATGTTATATTTTCTATTAAATGCAGCACAAGATCGTCTTTAATACACCATGGAGACGTGCATAATATGAACCATGGCTATTCATGCCCTCATTGTGAGAAAGAATTTAAAGGAAAATACTATATGAATCAGCATATCAGCCGCATGCATCGAGAGAAGTTGTCGGAGACATCCACGACGTCCTACAAGCCCAACACTTGCGAGTAAGTGAGAATTAAGATCCATATATAAAGGTGGAAAGGAATTGCATCTGTAAATTGTTTCAGAATCTGTGACATAGCTTTTGCGAACTACGGTCAATACAGGTGGCATTATGAAAAAATGCATGGGAAAAAATACGACTGCGTTGAATGTGGCAAACAGTTTCATCAGAAATTCATCTTACTTCGTCATATGGTCACCCATACGGACATTCATTCATTTCAATGTAGTTTTTGTGGCAAGTTATTTAAGTTAAAGGATGGCAAGACAATACATGAGGCTCGGCATTGTCGAGTACGTAAAGCTGGGAAAGAAGACATCGCTGATGAGGAGAACGAGGAGGTTGATGAGGAGAGTGAGGAGGTTGATGAGGAGAACGAGGAGGTTGATGAGAGTGAGGAGAATGAGGATGTTGATGAGGAGGTTGATGAGAGTGAGGAGAATGAAGTGGTGAATTAATATATTGTCAGTGAAGAAATAAGAATAAAAAGCGTATAAAATGTATCGAATAAACATTTATTTAAATTTTGGGACTGTTGTAGGTTAGAGTCGTGGAGGGTAAACAAAAGGTGACTTCAGAATTAGAATGATTTGAAGAGTTTAAGATCATTATAATGTGACGAAAGCGAATTATATTGTTTGTTTCCCATATTTTTTTCGTGCCGTTAGAATGATCTAAAACTCTTCAAAGAAAAACTAACCCAGTATTCCTGTAGCTGTAG
>JARJDQ010003167.1:0-12101 GCA_030264215.1 Geostiba sp. GC000077 | reverse complement strand
TAAGCGACTGCCTGTGCCCTGAGCGTGTTGGAACGGGGTGCATTTTAAAGAGCGTCTTCTTGCCTATCAGAATCCGCAAAGATACCTGAAGAAAGAGCTCGCATTTGGGAAATATAAAGAAAAATATGGTAATATATCTGAAACTTTTCAAATTTGATTTTAAGGTACTTCCTCCTGAGGAGGTTGGGATGGGGTGCATCTTAAAGAGCGCGTTCTTGTCTATCAGAATATGGTAGGATATTGAAAAGAGCACTACGCGTTCGCAAAATATAAAGAATTTTCCGTCAGATGTCGTCAGATTATCAAAATAATTCGCCAAAACTTTAAAGTGATTTTTTAGGCACTTCCGGGACCCTGATTGAGTTGGAACGGGGTGCATCTGAAAGAGCGCCTTCCTGTCTACCAAAATTCATAAGGATAGAGAAAATAGGAGTACACGTTGGGAATATATAAAGGATTTTCCGTCGAATGTCGTCAAATTATCAAATTAATTCGTAAAAAGTTTTCAAAGTTGATTTCAATGCATTCCGGGGTACTGAGGGGGTTGGGACGGGATGCCTTTTAAAGAGCGTCTTCTTGCCTACCAGAATCCGCAAAGATACTAAAATAAAGAGCTCGCATTGGGGAAATATAAAGCAAAATATAGAAATAAATCGGAAAATGCTCAAATTGACTTTAAGGCTTTTCCGGGGTTAGGGTGGGGTGCAAGGCGCGTTTCCCGGGCTATCAGAAACTTGCATGCTCGCATGAACTTCAAAACCTATTAAATTATATCAACCAATGCACGCGTGCATGGCCCAATAATTCGCAGGACAAATGGTTTACATGATTTATATGCTTACGAAGACGATGTCGGCGTTGGAAGAAATCTAAACATAGATAAACATTCTGAAAAGGAGGAAATCGTGATTTCTGGGAGTTATGTATTGCCGACGAATTTGCAGGAGTGCAAATAAATACGCTACATAAATGAATTAGAAATTAGTATTATATGTTTGTAGATCAATCATTACAAGATTTTTGTTTGAATCTCTCTTGAAAATGTATTATTTCAGATATTAACATGAACCGTAAGCTGACAGAGAAAACTTAAAAGTTTGGTAAGTTGGATGAATATTATAAAATATATTTACATATTACAGCGAAAACGAAAATGTACATCTAGGAAGTAATGAGACAGAAAGTAATAAAACTATATGTCTAGAGGATTATTAATTTGTTTCACTAAATCTAAAACATAAAACCATCATAATACAAATACAGTCACATAGTTTTTTTTTTTCATCAATGAATAAATCTACCTAGAGATAGTCTTTAGTTATCATCTATTTTTATGATTCCTTTAGTTTTTTGTTTATTAATAAAATGAAATGCTTGATGGGAGTCTTCGGCGCCCAAAGATCGTTTCTGGGCGCGGACGCCCTCCAAATGTACTTGCGTTTAAGACAAAACCACTAATATTTAATCTTTAATCATCATAGGCGACGAATTATATGTTGCTCTGCACATAGAAAAAAGATAAATCCACCTTGACCGCGGTATCTTATTTATCGCCTAAGCCACACTGAGTGTCTAATTAGGAATTAAGATAAATTGTACCTATCGTTCCCCAATTACCGATTGCCCAACATTCGTCCGAACGTAGTGAGACGCAAACTAACCATAACGCAACCAGCGATGCGTTGCTTTTGTAGCGAAACTATGTACGAAAGTGTGCAAATCGCGTGTTTTACATTAAAAACGGTGCACTGAGCCAGCTCGTCTTTTCCTTTTCGTGTAGTTTAAATAAATACAACCAATGTTTGTCACTTACACAAATAATAATTAAAAAATCTTTAGAGGGAAAGAAGTAACACTAATTTTGCACACTAAGAATCATCCGACATGAACGAATTTTGAGACTTCATTTCTTCTAACATCTTAATCTGTTGACGTAGAAATAAAATCCTGTAACAAATTCTTACGTTACAACGCAATCAAATTCAATCATTTTTATGTGATTAAATAAAGTTCCAATGCAGTCCGAAAGCAGGCAGAGCCAGAGATAGTCATTCCATTTTACCGATTCACATTTTTGACGTTTCTAACTGGTAACTGGAGATGGGTGAGGGACTCCAACGGCGCGGCGCAATGGTGGTGAGTGAAAAGAGGGGATATCTCCCTTACACTCGTGCAGTAAGAAACGTAAAAAATGTGAATCGGTTAAATGGAGTGCAATCATGATCTATTGGGCCTTAAATATGCTTTAACATACCTCTGCTCTTGAAGCGTGGCTTGAATTTCAGTAAGTCTCACAATAGACCTAGCCGATTTCAGTTCTGCCGAAACTTTGGAACATTGTATGCTGCCCATTATGTGTGCTTCCTCAGACAGTTTCTGTGCCTAAACAGACAAGATACAATTACAATGCAATTACAAACACTTTGGGAAAACTTTGGGAAACAATGGGTAAACTTACCTGTTTTTCTAAAATATCCGCAGGCCATCCGCGAACATGATTAACCAAATCATCCCTGACGTGATTGGCTAATGATGGTGTAATTGTAGGGCCTTGTGGTCGCAAAGCTTGCAGTGAACTTGAGACGCCTTGCAATGTAGACAAACCGCCGCCGTTCGGCGGGCTGCTGGAGGGCACCGGCACTGCACGAAATGCAACTACATAATGTATATACCAACAGCTATCCAATCTAAATATATTCCTAACATACCTTTATTACACTCGGGCGCCTCCGAATGTGTGGGCGTAGGTGGCCCCTCACCCGATGCTCCAGTATGATTCGTGTCAACGCTCAGCTGACCTAAACTATCACTTAAAATCCTAGATGTTAAACTTTTACCATCGATATTGATGCTGTCGTTCAGCGCGTTGTTGGCGTGATGCGAAAGAGGTGGGCCGGGCGCATTGCATGTGATCACGCTGGAAGGCGGCGGCACCATCGACGGCGTGCTCTGCGGATTCGCCAGCGGCGATGACTCCGAGCGGAGCGTCGTCGGCGTCGTGGGCAAATGCTGCGGATGCGATATCAGGCGCGGCAGCGCATTGGCGAGCAACACCGGGCCGTGCGAGTTCTGCTCCGGCGGTGGGTGGCCGGACGTCGAGTAAGACACCTCCGAGGTGGGCGTGCTGTCGCCGGGCGAGATGTCCATGTCTTGAGCGGCGTTCTCGTCAGGATGCTTGCGCGAGCTGCGCGGCTCCTTGTGATCCCCGTCATCGCGTGAGCTCCAGTGCTGGCTGCTCGTCGCGCTGTCACGCAGCACATCTTTGCTGCTGCTGCTGCTGTTACTGCTTCTTGAGTTGGAATGTTTATCATGACCTGTAAACAACAATATTGGTCCTTACAGCTTTTTTAAGTATTAAGTTCGAGGAATGCATAAACCTCAACACCAATTTAATATAATCATCTTGCCTATTCTGGTATGAATCAAAAATTAAACAAGTGCATTCCACTACATTTAAATTCTATTACATTTAAATATTTAATGCAATGTATTTTTTTCTAAATAACCATGCTGCGGAACGACTCACCATTGGACAAAATTAAGACCCAGCTTTGAAAGCTAGTGTCGTTCAGCGTTAACAAAATTCTAACCTCAAACCATTAAAAAAAATCAAACATCGACTTCTGGGTATAACCAGTTTCTGGGGACAAAATGCTTGGACCCGAAGTGTCCCTGTAAAGCAGTATTCCGCTTTACATACAACATACACCTACTTAAGAAGACCAGACCAGACCAAAGTGTCCCGCATTGGGTTCGCCTCAAAGCAAACCTTTCTGGAGCGGCTCAATTTCTCGATCAAATGTTTGGCAACTATAGTTTAAAATTTCATTTTATATTACCTCTATATTATTAGATGCAATTTGCATAGTAAAGATGTTTGTTGCACACGAAAATTATAATAATTGAGAAATTGGTCGAAAACAGGGTGTAACAGGGTGTTCTTTGAATAGGGGAATTAGGTCATCGTTCATCTGATCGAAATTGCAACATTGCGCCTCTCGACATATGCAGCCACTGACTTCTTGGACCAAATAAACATGATCAACATGAAACTGGACTTACTTATGTACCAGTACGCAAACGTTTTAAGTTAATAATGAAAGAAATTACTGGAATTGAATGTGTTTGTAGTTACTAGTGAGTAGCCGAAAATCTTGTAAGTCTTGGATTATTTAACATTAAAAGAGAGTCTCATTCATATGTACTTCAAAGGAATAAATAATATTGAATTCCTATTTCACATAAAAATTTAAAGCAAAGAATAAGCGTCTTCTTCTGCTTATTTATTATCGTTTACAAGTTGAAATTGGTTGAAATTTGCAAGAAATTTGCAATTGGAAAATTGCAGAACATATCATATCATAGAATGAAGCCTCATGTACGTTCTACTTGACGCAAGAGGCAGGTAACATAGACTCTGTTGGCAGAGGCTGATCAGGATGAGCTCAAAAGGAAGCACAATGGGCTCAAGGGACCTAAGTGCGGCAATTCCCCCTGGGGAGGTTTGCGAGTCCGCAAACCAAACAAAACTAAACTAAAATGTTCTGAATCTGGACAAATCATGTTCTAGTTCTAGAACACGGAACCAAAGGTCATCCTCATTTTGAAGTTTTGAAGGTTCTTTGGTTTTCATCTGACTGATATGAACAAACGCAAAGAACGAACAAAACTGTAAACGGAAGATTTTGCAAGATAAGCTTATGTGGCGACATCAATATGATGTTGTAATAAATCAATCCAGAACAAACGATTAACCAAAACAGAACCAACCGTTCGCCGTGAAAACACCTAATGAAGATAACCATTTGTTGTCAAACACATTACATTTCAAATCATCGTTCGTGTGTTATTCGTTGGTGAGGCTAAAAGCCCACCTATTAAATCAGTTGTCAATCTGTCTGTATGTGTCCTTGTGCACACGATTTGACTATGATCCCGTTCGAATTTGAAGCTAAAATTTTGCACACAGGTTCTACAGTGTAGTAAAAATATAGTTTGATTTTGGAAGCAATTGGTCCAGGAATTCCAGAGATATCCCAATTATTCGTTTTCATTCTATCTTTGATGTATGATGTTTATATGAAACAATGAAAACGCTACTGCGTAGACGCAGAGGTAAAGGCGCCCGCTAGCCACGCAGGAGGGCTCGAGTGCAAACTCAGCAAACGCCAATATTTCTTTATCTTGATATTAAATTACTGTTTAATTAATATTAATTTATCAAACTTCATTTACCAACCCCTGAGCCTGACTAATTGTTTTTTTTGTCCTGCACACAAATTAGCTGTTTTGGATATCTCTATTAGTTGTCAAGATCAGCATGATCATGCATGAAATCATGAATGACTTGAAAGAGAAACTTACGTGATCCTGAGCGGCTCGAACTTCCATAGCTCCGATCCATTTCACGATCTCGATCCCTCGTTCTACATCTATCCCTTTCCCTGTCAATCCACTCGCGCGGCTTCTCCCATTGTGATACTTCAGTTTTGCAATTGTAGTAATACTTTTTACCAGATGAACTAATATGCTCTGACCAATCACCAACTCTTGCTCCTCTCTCCCTTTCATCCCTCTGCAACAAGCCAAAACAAATAATGTAACCTCAGCCAAGCTAGCATGATGTACACCAGAATTACCTTATCAGTACAATTGTTATGCATAGGCTTGCGATCCCTAGATGAAAGATTTTGTGAAACTTTTATAGGATGTAGTATGCTCTTGTCGTCACTCCGGTCGTGATTTGTTCTATGTTCCGAGTCGCGTGAACGTTTATCCTTTGGTGATCTGGCACATTCCGGATAGTGTTTGCCTGTGAACAAGGAGAACAAATGCATTTCAGACCAATCAACAACTTTGCAAACACAAAGTTTGCTTCTTCAATGATATTAAGTATTGAAATCTATGTAGGTCTTCACTGAGATGATACCTCTCTTGTAGTCTCTATTTTCTCTCTCCTTTTCAAATATTTTCTGCATATATGAACCTTTAGGTTGGTATGGTCTATCCCTATCTCTTGGAGATTGTGAATCTGGACTGTCTGACCGGTAGTTGCCATTGGGTGAGTCTCTGATTCGATCATACCTATCCGTCCCTGACCCATAACTTTTGGATGACCCATATTTTGAGTTCTGCAACATAAACAGAGCAAACAGTCATGATTAACATTGAGAAGTTGCCATAGTACAAGTGGCATATGACATTCAATTAATGGTGGAGAAAATTTACAAATGTCATGAAGGTTAGGCTCAGTTACATTAATGTTGTTGTAAATGTTATTATGAGGCGTTTTGAGGAATTCCAATCAGCGGTGTTTGATCCACGGGCGAAATTTGAGGAGTAAGAAGAGTTCTGATTGGAATTGGATCACACAGGATGGAAATTCAATTGGAAACAAAATAGAATCGGACATATTGGGTTGGGTTGATAGGAACATGACAAACACACAAGATATATTACAAAATATTGGAGTCTTGCAGTATTCCTGTAAAGCAAGTGAAGAGTCAGTCAAGTGTGAATGAAATATGGTTGAGTAGTAGTTGTAATTGTTTACCTGATAGGGATGGGCCTGGTGTTTCTCGAAGTACCTGGACATAGCAAAAATAAAACATGATTAGCGCATCAAATCGAGCAAATGGATTTCGCCACAATCGAAATCGACATTCATTGCTGATCGAACGGCATCCGCCGCGGACCGCAATAGATGCCCATTTCCATTTTCGACGAGGGTGAGATGTATATGTGGATGCGAATTGGAGATGCCTGCCTACCCATCGCTCATCCGCTGCGTTTTCCTTGCATGCATTACCATCAATGCAAGTGCTTAGTGGAATCCCGTGGCTTTGCAAACAAGCCGTCTCTTCATCAATTGTCATAAAAATTGAGTGGTTGTAGACTGACGTGCCCCGCTTAAGAACAACTAACTTTCCTCTCAGACGCCATGTCACATAAGGGAACAATTCGCAGCTGAAGGTAAATGCTCCTAATTTCTTCCGTTGCCTCATTGGTTGACGTAAGAAAATGTCGGCGCTGCCAACGTGACCAACTCACAACGCACTATGACATTCGCTCACTTGTTTCGACTCGATAAACAAATGAAATAGGCGCAATTGTTAACATTTTTTTCAGCAGATACGATCGTATTATAAAAAGAATTCAATACACTGCCATCGGTCTGTGTTTCTGGTATTAAATATTTACAAATATCGATTGGAAAAATCTTTGCATCTGGTGAGAAATCAATTATAAAATTTCAGTTGGGAGCACTGGTGTCGCCATTTTTCAAATCGCCTTGTGACGGCATCATTTATTATTTTCTCTCCGAAGCGCTTGGTTGTGTTATTTCAGTATTACGTTGGGTTTGTTTTTACATTTTAGATAGGCGAATGTTTGTGCGTGCGCTTTTCAACAATACGCACGAAATACCGCCTGTTGAAGGTCAACCAAAAATTCCCAAAAATATAATGTGATTTTCTTCATTTACTGATAACTGTTCACCCCACAGCCCGTATTGGCCCATCCGCACCCACTCACGGGGTGATTGACATGTTCGCAATGTGATATAATCGTAATATGCGTACGCATGCTTATGATTATGTAATTAATTTGTCTAGTTAATGTGGTGTGTGCGTGGAGTGCCGGCCTAGGCGCGAGTAGTGACGGTTGCAGCGCGAGCCTGCGAATCGAGTGAGCATTGACAAGGCACGAGCGAGGAGGGCACTTTCCACCTTCGCTGGACACACTATTTTTTCTCCGACCACCAAAAACATTTTAATTCACAAATAATTTGTTAATTCAATATGACGTGTGTCATGCACTGAGCGCTGATGACATTTGAAGTATGGATATCACTTACTGCGGGGTGGTCAAAGTCGTAGATAAATGGTACCAAACATTTTCACAGCTTCATTGACAGTTCATTGACCTACCTTGTGAGATCTAAAACCCCCATTACGTTTCTGCAATCAGAAGTGTTGCCATTTTGGGCCAACACGTTGGGGGCGGGGCTAATTTCCTCAAGTTTACTCTGCTTTTGTTAATAATAACATAAAAACAGTGCCACGAATTATCCTGTACTCATGCATAGTGAAATCGCCTCCGGCATTTATTTTGGCCAATCCTAGCTCATCTCGCTCGCTCAACACCGTACAACAGCACACCTGCACACCTGCACAACAAGAATGATACGGAGGAACCATCAAAAACGATTGAAGCCATTTGAATTTCCCGGGAAATGTCTATGTTTACATTCTTGTCACTCTACATTGGAAATCCTATTTGCATCCTTGTTTCGGAAGTAGAAATCACGGCGGGAATTTCAAACCGGTTTAAAAAGGTGTAAGGGATAACAAGTTAAATCGGTCAAACTT
This sequence comes from Geostiba sp. GC000077, assembly GCA_030264215.1. NCBI lineage: Eukaryota > Metazoa > Arthropoda > Insecta > Coleoptera > Staphylinidae > Geostiba > Geostiba sp. GC000077. Next base: position 3,732 of record JARJDQ010003167.1, on the reverse strand, counting down.
ATCAAGGTCTCCTTGTCTTCATATGTGGAATGGAGATTATAAAGCTTGAAAGAAAATATGAAGGACGGAGTTCAAATTAATTTGATTTTAACAGTTATCGGTTTCGGTGGTATGCTACGATCTTTAGAATAGAAATTAAGTTGCAGCTTTGAGATCACTCGTGTGAAGTTAGAAATGTCTGAAAATCCAAAGGTTTATTAAAAACACAGAATTACCTGTGGAATTATCCTTAATAAATAGTTGCCCACATTTCATAAGCTCTTTGATACTAAAATTACTAATATTATTTTTGTGATATTTATTTAATTATTACTAAATTATTTATACTGAATATGGTAGGTTTGTATCAACTAAAAACTTAAATATTATTATTATGTAGATGTTTCCTTAACTGTAATGAATTAAGTTCATTTTCTTGTTTCATGTTAACCAATTTCTGTTGCATTATTTGTATTTTTAACCCATCTTCAATAAGTTTTGTTTTTAATTCTTGTTCTAAAAGTTTTCTCTGGAGCTCTGCTGATTTTAATTTGATTTCCATTAAATTCTTAATATCTGGATCTGCCCAAGGTTTGCTGTGAGTAGGTCTTTGTACATTTTCAAATGGCATTTCTCTTGGTCCTTGTTTAGGAATATTAGCACTAGTTTTGCAGTTAAGGTGGAGTTCTCTTTCTTCGCTGCCTTCACTATCATTGCTATCAGCAGAGTCTGAAGAAGGTGATCCTAATGGAGCAGTACTAGAGTCAGCCAGCAGTTCTGCATCAATATCAATATCAAATTGCTCATACAATTCAGTATCTTTCTTGTCATTTAATATGGTTAGCATGAGCTCCTCCTGAGGTTCCTTGGCTGACTGCACTGACATGTCACCTCCCCACCGGAGAGATTCAATTCGTTCTTTAGCAAACATTTGCTTTATTTTCCTGTGTCTGTTACCCCAACACTTTTTCAGTGATTGAGAATTTCTTTGTACACCACCCCGGCCGATGGAGGCATTATACCTAGATGCTATTGTTTCCCAGGCTGCTTCTTTTGCTTTCCATGTTACAGCATCAGTTTTCTTGCTTTCAACAATATGAATCAGATCATTTACAATAGTAAACAATAATTTGACTTCCTCACGCGTAAAATTTGCCGAACGAAAACGAATACGTTTACTCATAGCTATGGCTATAATTTAATTTATTGCAGTCGGAATTTGCTGGAACAGAAATACATATGATTTAAACTTGTATAGTTATCAAAGAAAATATGAATTAACATATGATTTAGGTATGTATTACACACATGTATGTATGTTAAGTGGATAATTCCTTCCCTCCTAGGCTGCCTGTGGCTAGGATGCCTAGGATCTTTTAAATTAAAGGGTTTTAAGGTTTTAACTGCTCTCCGCCTCACTCTGCACCCCAACTCAAACGCAACAACTCCCGTTGTCCTGATCCGTCAGCTGTCACCCCGTCACTTTGAAATTTTGGGGTTGGAAACGCAGGACACATGCATTTTATATTCAAACGCCCCTACTTATCGAATTAACTATAGTATATTCGATGAGGGGATGCGTTTGAAAAGAGTGTTGTCTCCATATAAAGAACATGGTCACCATGGTAATTGAGTGCCTCGCCTCATCGATCAGACTCTAAAGGCACCTTTCCAGTTCGCTTTTAAACACACCTTTTTCGGTTTTTTTGGGTAAATGTCAGATTTCAACCAATCACGTGCCAGAATTTTGACATTTACCCCAAAAAAACGCAAAAAAGTAGCTTTTAAAAGCTAACTGGAAATCGGGCCAAAAACACGGTTTGTATGGGATTAGTCATTAGGATTATGAACACATGTGCAGCATCACTACAGTACAGTTTTTATGTAGTGTTGGTTGCCTATGAGAAAGTACGAATGTTGAAATTCGTTTGAAACCCAAATGTAAATACAATCACTCAATATTAATGGTGGAGGCGCCGGATTGAAATTGACTTCAGTAACGTGACTCACAGTCTTGTTCTCGTGTTAGTCTCATAGTCTGATGATAACACTACACCTACACACATATAATTTTTATGGCAAAATTCTAGTGATATTGGTCGGTCAGCTCTCAGCTGTAAACGTCAATGATGTCGTAAAATAAAAGTCGATTAAATTGCAAACCACCGTTTATTGCCTGTTCCCAGAATATTGCGCATTACACATGTTAGAGCGGATAAACATAAGTGTAAGTTTAATTAGGTATAGATTGGTAAGTTTTCATATTGACCGAAGAATATAATATTGCATGTAAAGTGAAACAATCATAACTAGCTATTTGAACGTAATTATAAAGGATTCTTAAATGAGAAAAATTTCTTATTCCTTGAATGGTTAATTTCTTATCGTGGTGAAAGGTTTGAATAGAATTATATTCGGATAACATAATAACATTACCTGTTGCGCATGCGATGAATGGAGGAACTCGTTGCTGCCGCCACCGCCGCCACCGCCAGCAGCGTTCCAACAGCGAGAGCAGTCGTTAACATTGCGCGGTGCGCCTCTCATTCTGTTGCGTGCATCGCCGGACGGGCGCGTTGATTATTAGAAGAGCGGCGACGGCGGGCGACCGAGCGCGGATTGTGGCCGCCGCCTTCGCCGCCACCGGCCGGCGCGGCGCGCCGTCGTTGGGGGGTCGATGCATGATGCGAGTGAGGCGATTGCAGACTGGTCCGAGCGTTCGCACGGCGAGTTGGGCACCGAGCGTTCAGGCGTACACACACTGTCGATTTCCGCCGCCTCCGACATCGTCCACAGCGTATGCACCTGGATGGTCCACGCTCATCGCCCGCCAGCCAGATAGAATTAACGTAACGATCCGTCGATTAATTAAACTTAATGGATTAATCAAGTGCATGCTGTGCTGCGACATTCCAAGAAGGGAGAGTCAGTCATTGGTATTAGGATTCGAGGATTGGAAGTTTACGGAATCCTGGAATGGACTGTGAAGATTATTTGAAGATATAAATTATCTCATTCAGCAATGGAGGTGTTACGTTGACTTCATTTTGGGATTTGTGGATAGGTAAGGGACATTTTCATACAATATTTAACATCGCAAATATTAAGATTATTATTTTCATATTCATTAGACTACTAGAATTGTTGGGACAGGTCATGATAGGCATGCAATAAAATTGGAATGTTATGGATTTAAAATTATATGGAAAATGCGAAAATGGAATCTAGCGTTAATACCTAAATAATATTTCCACTTTTTTATTTCAACTTTGAGATATTGTTTAAATTAGGATATAAAATATAAAGTTTTATGTTGGTATAACAGCAATCCGCGTAGGTTGTGTTTTTCAAAAGAACGAAAAAAGGCAAATTTGATTTTTCACAGTATTAGTATAATTTAATTTTGTGAAAATAATTCGAGAAATCGGCCACTAGTTTAGTAGGTAAACCTAAACAACAGTTCGATGGCAGTCACATCGAAATTATTGAAACTTTTTAACGATCCATGTTAACTTTTGTAATTAAAAATTATCTCATAGTTTTATTGTCTTGCAGTTTTGACGATAAGTTAAGTAAATAAACAACCAAGATTAAATGTCTCAATATACAGGGTGTTAATAAAAAAAACTTTACTGAGCTTGGTGAGTGATAGAGGACATCAAAACAAGACGAAAAGTCCGATACACGAAGGTTCAATACTCAATGGTTCTTGAGATATACCTCTTTGAAAACATTTTTACAGCTTAAATTTTG
>JARJDQ010003151.1:0-12090 GCA_030264215.1 Geostiba sp. GC000077 | reverse complement strand
CAATGATACTATAATGTGTATAATTATTTTACATAATAAATTTCTACTTGGGACATACTCTATTTTATCGGTCCACTTATCAGGAGCATTACTTATTATATATAATGATTCTTGTTCTTGAATTACAGAAAAATTGTAGTATTATTGGTTATTGGTTTAATACTAGAATATTGTATTGTATTGGTTTTGGTTTTTAATATTTTATAATATTATTGGTTATTGGCTACCAATCTATACAATTAGATGTTTTTCCAATGGTACTATAATATTCATATATTATTTTACAAAAAAAATGTCAACTTTGGACGCACTCTATTTTATCGGTCGACTTATCAGAAGCAATACTGGCATTACTCGCCCTGGTTCTTTTTAAATATTGTATAATATTGGCTAATAATAATCTAAAGAATAAGAATTTTTTCCAATGATTCTACAATATTTGTCGGTACATTATTATCCAATAGAAATGTCTACTTGGGACCTAGTCGATTTTATCAGTTGACTTATCCTAGGACCATCATTTATCAATTTTGTAATTCTAAATCATCTCTCTTGTTCCAGATTTACATAATTCATCAAAAGGTGTCTTAGTTTCGAAGAGCGTTAACAAGTGCTAATGAATGAAAGCATGATAAACAATGGCCAATGATGTCTGGTTTCTTTTTTTGATTCCCCATAGCCCGTATTACGTTAGATCTGGTTGATGATTCGAGCTGTGGCATCGTGGCATGTTGTGGTGCTTCCAACGAGCATCGAGGTGTTGGTTTGACACCGCTCACCAGCGAAGGAAACTTCCCAGGCACACACATTGATAGTTAATAAATCATCATTATGTCACCGATGTTACACCGCACAATAGTTTTGGAGATGCATTGGGCGGTTGGCAAATCAACGAGGAAATAAAAACGCCAGACTAAAATAATACCAAGATGATATGTTAGTAGACTATTACCAGTGTTAGCAAGTGTATCCGAGAGCATAATGCATGTTATAAATGTGTTAATGTCCAGGTAATAATGTAACGTGTCAGTTGGGCATGGATGGAGCGTTTGTGATAAACAAGTTTTATCAAAACTCGGCAGGCCAGCGTGTGCGGGGAAGCGTAATTAGTCGCCGTCGTTGTTTGGCATGCCACCGATGATGCTCGGCTGGCGTAACAAGCCGAAAGTGATTAGATCGCCCGATGGACGACGTCCAGCTCTCCAGCTCGGGATATTTGCTCGTGCGTTGCGTTCTCTGCTTCGCCTCGCTTTATTAATAGTTTTTGATAATTACACGCCGCGGCGCGTATACGTTCATCTTGCGCAACCAAATTGAATTAGAGTATTAGACGATCAACATCCGGACATAATCCACGATCACAAAAAAAAACGCATTATATTCTCATCTTCACCACAAAAAACGCTTTTTTATGTTTCGGCGATTTTTGCAAATATCAAAGACAAGTCAAAAACTTGGAAGTTTTGAGTTCATAACTCAATTTCATGACGACGCTGACGATCATGATGATAATCGGTCACTCTGGATTAACACATTTATCCCATTAGCACATCAAAAATATTTACGCACGCCAAAAAAAAAACGCCCAGCAAAATTGCTTAATCTACTTTGCCCATCTCCGGCCACGCCATCGCCAGCGAGATCATTAAACAATTTCGTAGCGTATAATTAATCGGCGCATTGACTAATAATTATAATAAAATCACATAATAGTAGTTAATCTTTTAATATGATATCGCTGGTCAGGCACCGGAGCGGGCCGCCGCAGCGTATCAGATCCATCAGCTCGGACCGCGCGACGGGCCGCGTTTCGAGGGATTTAGATTAGTCGCTGATGATAATAATTAAAGCGAATTAGAGACTCGCGGCGTGGCGTTGCGTGGCGAGGCCGAAAATTAAAACAAAAAAAGAGCCGGGCGCGTTTGATTGACAGCGCCAGGGCCGCCATGGTGCACGGATGGACTTTCGGTGTAACCAAGTAGTCGGTTCATTAGTGTCAGGATCAGGAGAGAAGAATGCACGAATATGGGACGGCTCATTTTTACTGAAAAAAATGTTATGACCGAAAATTTAAAATTAGAGCCAGGTTAAAAGCTCTAGGGCTACAGGCAAGGCCGAAAAACCTAGTTTCGGCCCTACATACGCAATACGTGATATTTTTTAAGGAAATTCACATGGAACCCCACAAGAAAAAAGTTAAGAACCGCTGGCCAAGAGCTAGAGATAAAGATGATTATTGAAAAAAAATGTTTGCCGTGTGATTTTATGAACTCTTGATATGTTCAGCGTTCGTGACCTGATAAATAGATAAAATCACAGGCAACACAGGCATCACAGCCAGCGGCAGTCTTGAATGCTGTGCCGAAATCTGGCGGGTCACTCAAGAAGTTTGAAGTCTCCGCGCATCAGTGTGTATCGGCTCGCATCTTCAAGCCCCCTTCGACCTCCGCGAGCATCGCCCAGAGAGTGTTTACTCACATTCCTCGATTGCTCCGCACACTCGGCAGGGCATCATCGCATGACTTCCCTCCAACGCTCCGAATCATCGCTGCGATAAATTCGTTTCAAGACGCTTTGAGACGTTTTTAACGTGCGCGCTATTTTTTTCTTCATCCGTCTCCATCTGCACGTCAAACGATCACGATCGGCACGAGCAAATTGAATGCGATGTGCTTGATTGTCAAGAGTCGAGACGGCCGCGACCTTTGAGATACAAATTGATTTTTCACATCCTATCTTATCCAGCCATCGAACGTAATCATAAATGATCAGCAATTCGGGCTCACAACTTTGTGGGCGAGGAAACTAAACAAATTCCCTAATGCGCACCGATTTGTAAATTAATTGCGGCGCGGTGTCCTTTAAACTTTTTTCCGGTGATGAAGATTTCGACTCTTCGATCTATCTAAACTTTACGACACCGTCGCAGGCCAAACTACTAACTACTTCACATCGCATCACACCGCGCTGGAGATTAATTTCGTTATTCTGTATTTTAGTGTTTTAGTGTTTTAGTGTTAAATTAATGAAGCAATAAAACGGGCGCAGTTGCTGTCCGTCCCGTCCTGAAATTAGGCACCCGACTGCACGCCCAAAACCCGGAGGAAGTGATGTAACGCACATTTATTGCCCCTCGAGTCGCATTAAACTATCGTAAAAGTTGGAAAAGGACGAAAAACGAAATTAAAGCCCAGCCTCGATTCTTACAAATTGCCCACACAACGAACAACTGCATCTTTTAAAATAGTGTGGATATTCGGGTAGAGATGGCGCTAGCGTAGAAAAAATGAAATATGCCAATAAATATTCATGGCGGCCGGGGCCAAAGCATCATCAGCATTGTAAACATCACGATGGCCTAACGTTGGAGAATTGCCTCGCTCGATCCGTCGCTCCTGGTTATTGGAGCAAATAATTGTAAAATAATCAACATTGTCGGCGCGCGGCACAGTTGTTACACATGTCTGCATAATAAATACGCAATAAATATTTATGCAATCATATCTGACACCACGGCGAGGCGCACGTGGCCGAAAATGCACAGCATAAAATCTGATATCATATGATATGATATGAAAATGGGTCGTTAAACTTCCGGCGATGGGCAAGCGATCGATTAGCATTGCGCCGATGCGCGTTAATCGACGTTTCAATTAACACGCGCGTTTGGCGCATTCTCTTAGAAATTATTGCAACGGAGTGTGGATCAGGCGCTCGGCACACACGGGCGTCATTAATGCGTTTTCACCACCACAAAGAGAACAAGATGTACGGTAAATTACCGTTCGCATTGAAATTGCATACCGCTGCGGCGGGGCCCGAAATTTTTTCAATTAACGCGACTAACAAGATATCGCGCTTCATTAGCGAACGCCTTCATATATGCGCCCCGATGGTGCGTGTGTGCAATGTGCGCAATTGCGTAAAAATTAATTATGCAATGAAAAGAAAGAATTATAAGCGCCTGCATTCTCTAGCTGGGGTTTCTAGGCGGGCATTAATTGCATTAGGAGCGCGAGCGCGCTGCTTTTTTCCGCGGCGCTCATTAATCAATTTCAATTTTCATTTTCAATTCGCCCATTCTTACGATTCCAGTGCGCGCGCGCGCGCGCGGGTCGGTTACAATTATTAATGCGTATAATGGCACACGCATTCGTACCGCACCGCGCACAGCATCATTATCTCGTTGATTTATTTCACATCTGCCCCGGCCCATGGGTGCCCATGGGTGAGGAGCGTTTCATCGTCCAGCGCCGTGCACTGTGTGCATATTCATCTACATACCATTCGCCATGCCATCCCAACCTCATTCTGTATGGGCTCTCTTCTATGCCATGCTGCATGTCCATGGTTTGTAATTAAAACTCGTTTAATTGTTGATTCGTAAAAATGCTCAATCGTCTCGTCGTGTCGTGGGCGCGTGTGATTACAGGTTACGGACACCTTACATCACATCTTGGCGATTCCATTATTATTATTTCAATCACACTCCCTACACGCCGTTACCCGTATTATGGATGTGGAGTAAAATTATTTGAAATTTTCACTACAACAATAACAGCAATTGAACAAGGCGGGCCATTTTAGAAGGAAATATTTAACTACATTATATTTAAAAACATTGAAAGAACTCGTAAAAAACGTTAAGTTGGCTGTACGTAAACACGGCCGAAATTTAGTGTTTTTGTCAAAAACACTAAATCGCATTCATGCGATTTCATGTGACCCTTAGAGATAATATTTTTTTACAAAAAACACAAAATGTCAAAGTGGAGTTTAATACACTAAGTAGGCTGCTAAGTGGCGTATGGACGGGGTGCTTCCTAAAGAGCGTCATCATGCTTATTAAAATAAGTAAAGTTACTGAAAACGAGCCTACGTTCGGAAAATAGTATAAAAGAATTTTCTTTTAAAATGATTTAAACGACACTTCCCTTGTCCAGAGGAGGTTGGGACCACGTGCATCTCGAAGAAAGACTCAAAGAGTGTCTCCTTGGCTATCGGAGTACGTAAAGCAAAAGGATGACACATAAGGAAAATATAATGAATTTTCCGCTGCATGTTGTCAATCCATTGAAAGAATTCACCAAAATTTCAAAAGGTACTTATATCTATACTTATATCTATACTTATATCTATACTTCTTCACCACATCTTCTTCCACCGTGTGGTGAAAATCAGACCTATTGTAGCAGTAAAATTAAAAAAAAAAGTAACACTTTTAAATAAAATGCTGATTTACACGTGTAAACAAGTACCACCTGATGTTGTAGGTGAATTTACAAAAATGTTACTTCACGTGCGTAAATATTGATTCACAGCTCACCGGTTCGGACGGTACTGCTGATGTTGTAAAAAGTTAAATTAAAAAAGTTTGTCCTTTAAGTGTAAACCAGGCGCATAACATGGTGGTGGAACATATACATAATGCCAACCCAACCGATTCAAACTCGTCGGCGAATGAAGTTGTTAACATTTGGCGCGGACGCAAAAAAAACATCGCAATCAAACAAATTGCAACCTAATAGCCACTTAAATAACACAAATAAGCACACAATTTGATTTATTTCACAAATTGAACATTTCTCCAATACACGTGCTCCGAAACGTAATATAAGGTTGCGCAAGCCCGTCATTTATTCACGACACTCCTTGAAGGCATTTCCTTTTCATCGAACACAATCGATGTGGCAGACACATTCACACCGAATAAAAAAGAGGCGCTTCAATTCAATTAACAGGTTTCAATTACATGCCAATTTGCTTCTGTGCATTTCGGTCGGAATTACTTGGAATTCGCTCCGATTTATATTATTAGCGTTAAATTACAATCGCGGCGTGTGCGCCTCCCAAATGTAAGCGGTGCAAACAATTTTTGTTCGGACGGTTAGATCTGTAGCATTTCACAGAAAGCATTCCCTCGTCAGTATAAGTATCAAAAAGAGGCAACAAGAAATACCGGGAATTGAAGTAATCAATTTATCATCTTTTTTCGGCTCGAGCCGGACACTTTTACAACGCCATTTAACAACTGTTTAAATCAATTAATTTATAAGCCTGGCGAGAGAATAAATTACCCGAGTAAAAATCACTAATTACCACTGAGTCTGTTATTTATAATTTATTACATGTTATCGAAATCAAAATATCCCAAGCGTCACGTCAGTCCGCGGCTCATTTGGGGCCCGCAGACAAGATGTTAAACGGCGTATAAATAAATTAATAATAATTAATTAAAACTGAAGACGCCGAAAGACGAAAATCTCGCGCTGCCCGCCCAGCAAGGAGTCCACTGCAAATAAATTTGATGGAGACAAAAAGTACAGATGTGAAGAAATCAAGAGTGGAGAAGATGAAAGACCGACAGAAACGTCTACTACTCTTTTATTTTAGTTAATATGACAGAGGACAAACTTCTGTAATGCTTTAGGAAATTGAGGATGAAGGATGGAAATAAATGAATCCGGGATTTATGCAAATAACCCCAATGGAAAATTTACATATACTATTGCTCATTAATAGCGGATTATTTCAATATAATTAGTGTTAATGGCCATTTCATTAGTGATAATCCTTCATCGGAAGAGATTTTATTGTTTTGATTTCTCAAAATATTTTTACATACGCTGGATCACACGATCCAGAAGAGGATGATCGCATAATACACTTTAAAGCGCTGTCGCTGGCATCTCATCCTCGAAGATGAATCTCCTCCGGGACGCGCCAGCATTTACACTTCCAGATCGAGCACGCCGATTGGCGGGCAATGGCCAAAGAATGGTGATTAAAGTGAGTGTGAGCGCTGCAATCGATGGCAACCGGAGATAATCAGCCGAACAAAACGATCGGCGATGTGCCCACATTCACATATGCGTGTGCATTGCGCACGCACCGAGACGATAATTCATGCTCGAATTCAATATTCAATATTCAATATTCGTGTACGACACAAGTGCACCAGAAGAGCTGGGCGGCCGTGCACAGTGACGGGAATATTGAGCAATTTTGGAATGATCAATTAACATCTATAATTTCACTTGCATATACCAGCAACAGCAACATTCAATTGATTTCCATGAGCGATTTCAATTTTGGGCGCTGTGCAGCCACCACCAATTTGTTGTACTTGTAAATTAATATGTCTAACTATTAATTAACGATTACAATCTTATTGAACCCAGGCAAAAATTCCGTTTCGAAATTAACATATACCAAGAGGTATAAATATCGGGCAATATTTTTTTCATATTGTCGTTAAAACAATAATGCAACATTTTTGTTTGAAATCGCATTGAAAGAGTATAAAACATTTTCCACCATTTTAACTTGGTATGTGTTCATGTTTTGACGGTTTTCCATTAAAAACTAATCCAATGTATATCCGGCTTTTAGAAATGTTGCATAAAAAAATGAATTAAGCGTGAAGTACGCTTAATTTAAGAAATTCCTGGCCACCTGGGCATTTTTACAATGTTCGCAATTTATATCCGTTAGACGCGAAGAGTTACCTAGCAGCGAACAAAAATCACTTAAATATCCGTTAATCCCTTACAAAACCAGCTTATTTTTTCACCAAAACACACACAGCTATTCGTGGCAGGCACAAAACACGCTTTTGTAATGCGATCCCGCCAAACGTTTCGCGAGTCTGGGATGCCAAAAGTTCACGCATTCACCCAGCGGTGAAAAGTCATAATTTTGCGTGCAGTCTTTTTGAAATTTCTATTCCCAATGATACATCCGAGCAAAAGATTTAACGTTTGAATCTATTAAGCCTGTAAGCGAACATAAGCTACCAATTTTACGGTTATAATTGTTTCTTAAGTTCTATATATATATAGAGAAGAGATGTGGAGGCGCTGGAGGATGGATTTAAAGAAAGCTCTTGAAGTTTGGACTATTTTGTGCATTGCGCACACACGTGGGACACCGATAATTAAGTCTTAATAGCCCAGTAAAACTATAATTGTTATATCTCTTCATCGACCTGTGGGTTTTAATAACTCACGCATATCTTCAACGAATGTGTCCTCATGCAAGAATTCCGCAAATTATGGAACACTGCGTTGCCCACGCAAGCTGAAAGGCAACGCTGACAGTAATAAAGACAATTGCATTTCATATCAACTTTGCACCTTCTCATCATCGCAGAGTCGGCAGAGTTCATTAGATGATCAAGCAAAAAAAGCACAATACCTTTTGCCCATTAAGCGCTAACCTAAAGACATAAATCTCCCGAATGCTAAGCGTCAATAAAAGACATTTAGACATTTGTGATATCGCCGGGCAAAGTTTAACTACCCTCACGTGGAAGGACATAATGTCCGGTTAATTATGCAGCCATGCCAAAACACACAACACACGCAAATCAATACCAAAAGAAGATGAGCGCCGGTTGAATTGTGTATTGTTTTATGATTCCATTTAGGCAATATGTGCGCATATCAGTTAAGTCATTATATTGTAAACAGTCGTAAGACGTCAAAGGCGGACTTGCAGGCCTTGCAGGCCTTCCAATCGCATATACGATTTGCCCATCATGTTCAGCCAATTCAGGCAACATTCTAGAGGGAATGCACGAATCAAATTATGCCGTCGATAAATTCGTGAAATTAGTTTTTGTAATAAAAGTGTGCGGAAGATCTGCCAGATAGAAAGAATCGATCAATCAGCTAATGTGGCGCTAAATTAGTTGTCAGCGCGATATTGACAAAAAGGCAGCTTTTTTTCGGCGCCGGCGGGATCGAACTACAATTCCAGGAAGACTTCGGGACAGACGCATTTTTTTAAATCGAAATATGTTACCATGCAGTCGAAAACCACAATTAAATTAGAATCAAATTATTGTGGCTTGCGCAAAGGTTGCCCCACTGTGTTTTCTATTAATACATAACCGACATGTGTAAGTGTGTTGTGCGTGCGCCCATAGGAGAGATGAGAGGTTATGTTGGTGCGGTTGGCGGTGTGCGCACAAGAAATAGTGCAACTGCTCGAAATTGTTTCTTAATTGAATTCCGAAATGCGCTCGCATTATCTGCGTCCTGCGTGCGTTCCATTCCTTTCCCTTTCAATCTGCCCTGCGCAATGGCAGCGGGCAACCAAAGCACACATTTCTTTCCTTCTTATTTCGCCTATTATCTTAGGACGGGCGTGTAACACCAGTGAGCGCTGGCTTTTTATTCAGCGCCAGCGTTTTGGACGCGCTGCCGGCGGCGTAATAAAATTTAATCATAAATTCAATTTTGTGGTTGCGCTGCATGTAACCCACGGACCTGGAGCATGAGCTCAACGTGTCGAACATTCTGCAGCAATAAAATCCTCGCGCAACAACAACAGCGCCAGGCGAAAGACCAAAAAAAAAAAAACAAGCAACCAGTGTGTGTGTGGGTGGCAAGTACTGCTTGAAACGTATTAATTTCCACGCAAAAATCCGCGCATGGAGACGACCAATGGTTCCAGCCCAACCACGGCATGAGTTATGAAGGCGCTGCATTTTTCCAAATCGCGCATAATTTTCTGCGGCAGGAAAGGATTCCTCAGCATCTGCGGTGACCGGCATCTTATCGCCGCAGATCTAAGTCAAGTACAGGGCCTAGCTACAGGTACAGCACACAGCGCGCACTCTTGGAATCGTACAAAGTCGAGGCTCCTCTTGCGGTTGATGCCTTGGTGCTGGGTTGGCGGGTTGGGGCAATGATTGCACAGCCAACATGCAAGCCAGGCGGTGTGGGTTCCGTTTCGAAAATGATTTACGATCGTTTCGCGTTTCGCGATTGCCGGCGCACGACAAAAATCGGCCCCGGCCGTGTCTTGCGGAATTAAAGAGAGGGATCAAAGAAGCAACCAAGAGCAGGGAAGAGGCAACCACAATTAGAAGCGGCGTTATTCACACGAATCGTAATAATGTAATGAGTGTCGCGCCGTCGTGCTAATAAATTATAACTGGAGGACCGCAAACCGCGGCTCCACCAAGGACCAAGACGAAGTGCGACCGAGGAATTCGCGGCGGCGGGAGAAAAAGCGCGGCAAAAATCTCAAATGTACCGTATTCTATTATTGGATGGTAAACATCGCGCGCGAAAAGAATCCGAAACTGTTTTAGTTGTGTAATTATAGAGGCATTGGCAAATGCGTTTGCGGTCGATTACGGGGCCCGTATGCGATGCAAATACTCTGCTGCATAAATGCATAATTCAGCGTGTGACACACACAACGCATCGCGAATTTATCTGCGCGAAAAAGCTCATAACTTTATGTTTCCGTCGCGCGCCCGTTTCCAATTTCCTGCGCGCGCCAGAAAACAAATAAAATTGTGCGTCCCTAAAAACGGCAATTAAACATCGATGCAATTTATGCCACACGGCGGCGGCGGCTGCGAGAAGGACCTGTGTCAACCTGGGGTCCTTGCGCAGGCAGCGGCAGCACTCCCAGGGCCGGGGACTTTAATAATATGGATTTATAACTAACTCAATAAGTAACTATGCCATTCGGCGCCGGGCGCGCAGGAACGTCGATAACCAATAATTTCGTACCATCCAAGTGTAGCCGGGATGCACTCGCCGCTTCGGCGCTGAAATTTATTGAATCGGAACGGAATGTTATTAAATTTTCTGGCCTTCTTTTTCTGTACCTACGGCCTTTCTGCACTGGCTATTTTCGCGCACCACACTTCATTAGAGGTCAGTCGATTTATGAATGAAGATATACAATGAATGAGCAGCAAGTACATTGTCTCAATTATTTCAATTAGTCTAAAATTTACTCGAGCCAAGTTAGTTTACAGATTTACGCAATATGAGACTGACTACAATTGAAATATACCCAGCGTTCAGCGTAAAATGATTCATGGCAAAATGGAAAAAGTAGGAATCAACACAATTTTTGTTTTTGTTATTATCAAAAATATTAAATAATTCAATATTGGTATGACATTTAAATAAAATCCAATATTTTTCAACAGAGTAATATTTGTTAATACATTTAAATTTATTTAATTTTTAATTTTCTCAAAATATTCTTTTAAAACAATATTACCGGACGGTAACATTCATTTATTGTTTTTATCCAATATTTAAGTTTCGTGGCGAATCGTGACACAGAAATGATTCTTTCAGTACAAAAAATTTATTAAGTTTTTTTTTTAACTTCAAAAATACACAATCTAGCCCTAAATCGATCGGTTTCGAGAAAATAAACACGTTTAAAACAACAAAATGAGGTTTTTCGTGGTCCACGAATGTACCTTATGGTAAGAAATACTTTATTTTTATTTTATTTCGGAAAAAAAAAACATCTAAATTGAACGTTTGTTTCAGCGCCAACAAACACGTTTTTACAAAAAAAATTGGGTTTTTGCGCGAAATTTTACGAATCATGGCACAGAAATGATTCTTTCAGTACACAAAAATTATTAAGTGCTTAACTTCAAAAATACACAATCTAACCCTAAATCGATCGGTTTAGAGAAAATAAACACGTTTAAATATACAAAATGAGGTTTTTCGTGGTCTACGAATGTACCTTATGGTAAGAAATACTTTATTTTTAATATATTTCGAAAAAAAAAACTTCAAAATTGAACGTTTCAGCTCTAACAAACACGTTTTTAAAAAAGTTGGATTTTTGCGCGAAATTTTACGAATCGTGCCACAGAAATGATTCTTTCAGTACAAAAAATGTACTAATTTTTTACTTCAAAAATACACGTTCTAAATTAAATTGATCGGTTTTGCAAAAATAAACACGTTTAAAACTTCAAAATAAGTTTTTTGTGCTGCATGAATGTTCCATTTTGTAAGAAATTTTTTTTCTTTTATTTCAAGAAAAAAAATTGACATCAAAATTGAACGTTAACAAACACGTTTTTAAGCATCAAAAGTAGGGATTTTGCTGCGAAATTTTACAATTCGTGATACGATAAACGCTCTGTCCTCTGTATACCAAGTTAGTACGTATACGAAGCATTGTTGGAACTTTGCCTCTTGCGAGCTTCCTGCAACTTGTTGGCCGATGAAAAAATCACGTACACTTGTTGACTGTATAGATTGTCGTACATTCGCACCGTAATCTGATTCAATTTGCAAATAAATA
>JARJDQ010003146.1:0-20709 GCA_030264215.1 Geostiba sp. GC000077 | reverse complement strand
GAAAGTATTGAACGTAAATATTTGGTCTTTCCACCATTTTATCTTCAGAAAGTTGCAGAATTTACAGACGTAGGTGTCGCTAGTGTCGCTTTTACACTAACCACGTAAAGTTAAACTTTATAAAATAAATTTTCTTCCCAAAAACAAACTATACAAATAATAAAAAATTGATTTTGAGTTATAATTATTTCTTTCATATTAGTCTGTAGAAAATGTAAAAATTTTAGTTTCAGATTCTCCTCTTTCAAAAAAAATGTGTCGCTAATATCGCTTAAACAAAAAATATTTTTTGAAGAAAAATATGACGCCATTAAAATCAGTGATATTGCAGAAAAATTGTAAATGACAATATCTCAGAAAGTATTGAACGTAAATATTTGATCTTTCCACGATATTATCTTCAGAAAGTGGCAGAATTTACTGGCGTAGGTGTCGCTAGTGTCGCTTTTACACTAATCACGTAAAGTTAAACTTTGTAAAAGAAATTTTCTTCCCAAAAACAAACTATACAAAAAAATAAAAAATCGATTTTGAGTTATAATTATTTCTTTCATGTTAGTCTGTAGAAAATGTAAACATTTTACTTTCAGATTCCCCTCTTTCAAACAAAAAAAAATGTGTCGGTAATATCGCTTAAACAAAAAATATTTTTTGAAGAAAAAGTTGACGCCCTTAAAATCAGTGATATTGCAGTAAAATTGTAAATGACAATATCTCAGAGAGTATTGAACGTAAATATTTGGTATTTCCACCATTTTATCTTCAGAAAGTTGCAGATATTACTGGCGTAGGTGTCGTACAAATCACGTGAACTCACCCAAAGTTAAAACTTTGTCAAACAATTTTCTTCCCAAAAACAAATAATATTTAAAAAAAATAGATTTTAAGTTTTAAATATTTCTTTCATATTTGTCTTTAAGAGTCTTTAAGTGTATACATTATAGTTTCAGATACCCTTCCTTAAAAAAAAACACTAACATCGCTTAATAAAAACTTTCTTCTCTTTAATTTGATACCAAAAATATCAAGGATCAATATTCAAGTGCTGAATGCACATTGAAAGTGGAGACATAATTTCGGGTTCGATTTTAAGGCAAATTGAAACGAATTGAATGAAGGTGGATGGAATATTCGTCATGCGTCTGTTCGGTTACTCCCTCATCGAAAACACAATAATTATCGGAGCTCGCAACCATTTTGCCATGCCATGCCAGCGCGCGTATTGTGTATAGTGTGCGGAATTGTAGAATTTCGCGAAAAGTATTGTTGTGTGCAGAAGGGGCACATTGTCTGTCGCGCGGCCGTCTGTTGCATCGCAAGAGGGCGAACGATTTGCGCTGCGGCACGAAACATTTATTGGTCAGTCGGTGGCGGCGACGGCCGTACAATGCAAAGCATCGCATTAATACAAAATGAAAACGCAAAACGCACAAGGCACAAGGCACAACGCAAAAGCGACGAACGAGTTGGCGAGCCAATTGCTCGCCGTTTCCCGAATGCAGAAATAATGCGATGTGGGCATGGCCGGGGCCGCAAACCGGAGCGGTTGTGTGCAGTTTTTTTTTTACTTAGAAATCATTAAAATAAATACATACGTATATCGGGCGCAAAGGTAACCAGAGGCATCGACATGCAAACGCACACGAAACACACAAATTTAATATCTATCCGCTCCTCTCCTCTCTGTGATGTAGTTTTTGTTGTAAAAACACTTTTGAAAAATGACAGAAATTCAAATTATCTCCGTTGGACAATTTAAAAAATATTAAGGCGGCACGGAATCACATTATACATGTGATGTGTATGCATGAGCATGCATTAAGCATTGAATATGAAGAGAAACCGAAAAAAAGTCGAGGGCAAAAACGAAAACACCAGCCACGTTAATATACGCATCAGAAACGAGGAGACAAGGCGACCGCGCGACCAGATGAGGTTTCGTTGTGTTTTGTAGAAATTGTGTTTGAGCGGATGAGAAGAGCAGACACCTGAATGCTGGAACACGCGTGAATCAAAATTGAATCAGAATGAAGGCGGGCGCGGGACGCTGGACGCAAGGCAGCAGAGGGGAAAAAACCGTCACACTTATTATGCGTCCCTGTGCGGAATTTGTCATAGGTTATTTTAATCAAATTATTATTATGCTGCGCTTCCTCTCTCTTAAGCAGATACAATTTTAATCAAAAGGCTACCAGGTTTACACCCTCTAGGCCTGTAGTGCGGTAGTCGGTATTACGGATGTTAAACCGTCTGCTGATGTAACCTCAAACCTTAACGTAATATCTGCCAAAACTTATACCGGGTGTCCCAAGTCCCAAGTTAAATTCCAACCTCTCTGTGGATTTTAAACAACTATGTTAATGAAAGTTATGTAGAATTGAGAGGCGCACAACTTAAAAATATTTTCAACTATACTGGGTGTTACACAAAGCAGATATTACCAAACATAGCAATTTCTTTAATGGAATGATATATTTTTGAAATGCTATCAATTTTAAACAACTTTGTCATCAAAGATTTTTTGATTTTATTTGTTAGTTTTGGAATTATTTCAAGTTTTCTCTTTGTACGAATTATCCGTTTATTAAAGAATTTTTGTTGAAATTTCAATTGTTAATTTCTCGAAGAGATGAAGGAAAATAATTTTTTAAACCCCAACCCCTTTAATCATCCTTAATGATGCCTCCAGAGGAAATGCGCATGTAGTGCAAATATAAAATAGTACATTACATACTAAAAGTGGAAAACAGTGAATTACATTACGCTGCGCTCGCGTCGCGTGTAATTTCGCGAGGAATGTAATTATGTACAGTACATTATCTGCGACCAAAGTCTATTAAAAATCTTGATTTTCGATCAATACGCGGAGGCTTTGAAAACAGTTCATGTCAGATCAACAGTGTTTTCACACGCTGAGGTAGTTCATTACATACCTAGAGTGGAAAGCACATAGCCTACCTTAGGTGTTTTCATGTGTTTTCCACTCTAGGTATGTAATGACCTACCTCAGCGTGTGGAAAACACTGTTGATCTGAAATACACTGTTTTCAAAGCCACCGTATTGATCGGAAATCATTGTTTTCGACTATGGGAGCAGATAATAGGACATTACATACTTAACGTGGAAAACACCGAATTACATTCCTCGCGAAATTACACGCTCGCTCGCAATATCAACATAATGAAATATTTAAAGAAAAACGTAAAAAACATAAAAAGTAACAAAAAGAGATTGGTGGATTGCTGGGTTTGAACTTGAGCCTTCCAGCGTGGCAAGCGGGCGCCTTTACTTCTTCGCTAATAAACCAGTAGCGTTTAGTTTCAATGTTTCATATGTAAACAGGATTTATGACAAAAATGGAATGAAATCGGAAAATCGGGATATCTCTGGAATTTCTGGACCAATTGCTTCGAAAATCAAACTGTATCTTTTTACTACACTATAGAACCGGTCTGCCAAATTATAGCTTCAAATTCTAACAGGATCATAGTCAAATCGTGTGCAGATACAAACAGACACACAGACAGATATTTAACATCACCAAATAGAAGAAATCTAAGATGCAAGGTTATTTGTTATGGTGGGTTCAGAGTAGACAAAATATTGAGGGGTACTTGTATCATTAGTTTGATTGAAAATAAGCAAATACAGGGTAGACAGGTGTCCTTTCTTAGAAGGAGTGATTCTTCGATATTATTCAAGATAGAATGTGAAGTCAATTTTTGAAATTATTTGGAAATATTTTACTGTTTTGTTAAACTTCTGAAAAGTTTTGTTTTCAACTTCGCAAATGCAAACAATTATCTTTCTGATTACTGACGGATGTTAAGTTCAAGAATTCAAGAAGTATTTTCCAAAGTTTAATTGAGATCACTTGTGTCTTTCAATAAGAAATCATTGTCGATAACAGATCTTCAGATTCAGTAGCACTATTAAAGGAAAAATACAAGTGGCAACACTGCATAATTAATTGAAAAGCGAAATAAAGAATAGACTTGTTCAGTGACAAATCAAATAAATTTGTGATGCAGTCAAAGAAAATGCAATTATGACCCCTTTTAGCTAAAAATTATGTTCTAATTATTTAAACTATTCCACTTCAATTTTGTCACTAGAATTTGTAGGATGACTCATTGTTCGTCAAGTAAGCTGTAGGCAACGGCACATACGGATTGTGTTCGATGGGTTGCATAGGTCTCGCTTCATTCTGATTGGTTGTTTCAAATTTTCTAGTGACTTTTAAACCGGATGTGATTTCCTTTCATTGTTTTGCTTTCACAAGTTTAATCTTGGTTGCTATGGAAATATAATTATAGGATTACTATTTTCCATGTTTTGAATGAGTATAGAAATGCAACATTGCCATTTTAACATTTCTTTAGTCGAGTTCCTCCTTTGCCCCGTTCTAGATAGAACTTTTTTTTTTAATTGTGAAATTACTTGTAATATATAGTCAATCCATTTTATCGATTCACATTTTTTACGTTTCTAACTGGAGATTCTGTTTCTAACCAGCGGTGTTGAGTGAAAGAGAGAGGGGATATAATCTCCCTCGTGCAGTTAACCTCGTGCAGTTAGAAGCGTAAAAAATGTGAATCGGTTAAATGGATTGACTATACCACTTATATAACCTTTCAATTGAATTGAAATTAACTGATGCGGTGATAATAAAAATAATAGGTGAAAACTTCCTGATTTGATATTTGTATGATTAGGTATAATTAATAAGCAATTACAATAAACTACATGTCGTAAAATAACAATTTTACTTTGATATCACTATTATCACCAAAAAACACGTCCATCTAGAACTATTTTCGGTGATTCATCCGTCAACACAAAATGAGAATTATTTAATATTTTAAAAATACAGTAGCGTCGCTGATAATTTTATCGAAGAATACATTATTTCACAATCGGGGATATTTATGAGTTATCGGGTTATCGCACGCTGAAAATATACAAATATATTTTCTTTTTTTTTTTTGACAGCAAATCCAGTAATTGCTTATTAATTAGACTGTGTAAATCAAGTAAATCAAAAAAAATACTATGCTTAATGATACAAATTTTAAAAATGTTCTTATTTTCGAGTCCTTACAACTTTCAAAATAAATTTTATTTAAAAAAAAACCTAAAATACACGATATTTTGAAAACCAAGGTCACACATTTGTCGAGACATTTTCTACGTCTACGCTAAATTCAATGTAAATTGTAGAAACCTAGAAACATCTCCTTTTCAGTGTATTTGCTTATTCGGATCACCTGGTATAAAAATCTTGTGACATGTTGCCCACTTTTTAACTGCATAACCACTATTTCTAACATGTGCCTACAACAATGTGTGATCATCGACATCGACACCTCAACAATTTAAAATGCCACAAGGCACAGATAAATAACTATTATCGAATCTGGTATCCGGAATCCAGATATAGTACTCACTACTCACATTGACTGATTGACTGATTAACTGATAAACATTGTAATATGCATTATGCTTTGTAACATTTTGTAATCAATCACATCAAAAGGCAGCATGATAATACTATAATATATAACTAATAACGAATGTCATAAGTGATAAGGTGATAACTTACCGTGGAATGAGCCTGCCATCTCGCCAATCACTATCACTAAACGATTAAACACAAAAGTTCAAAGTTAGAAATTTACTAGCGGCCGGCGATGGTCAATAGTGAGGTTTCGAATTCAACCAGTGTGTCGCGCGCGGTAATCACGACTGGCCGTGGATTACCTGCAATCGCATCCAATATATTTTCCCCACCAGGCGCGCTTACACAGGTAAACACGATCTTGGTTCTAGGCTAGGTGATGGTGGCGGAGGTCGGACGTAGGTAGGCGAGAGAATCACAACAGCAGCAACAGGCAAACAGGCAAATAGTGCGTGAAAATGTCATTAAACTATGAATACTATAACGACTTACCATATATAACCATAAACCATTGTTTTCTTGCTTCAATGGATGCGATGCTTGCGCTTGGGTTTTTTTGCGCTTCAAGATAAAATCGACCACAACATACAATATGTATGCAACATGTATTATGCTGGGTTTACACTTGTAACATATCTGCTATATAACAACGATTTTTTGATGAAATTCGACGTAAAATCCTGGATATTTTCCGAACGCGTGATCTTCCAAAATTCGGATTCGAATAGCCAAGAAGACGCTGTTTAGGATGCACCTCGTTGCAAGTTGCAACCCCTTCAGAGGCTCAGATCCATCAATGTTACATGTAACTGTAACAAACTTGTTACAACTTGTTACAACAAGTGTAAAGCCGCCTTTGCATCGGTTGATACACAGAACAATCAAATCAAACATGCGTCATTGGGATTTTCTCTCCTACTCTCCTATGATCTTTGAACAACTTTCATGTAATCATGTCTGTGCTCAAGATATGTTCGAGACTGAATTATAATTTGACAGTTTTTCGCATACCACATGCTAGTTGTGTTGCATACAGTACCGAAAAATGAAGTCCAAGCAATGTGTGTTGCCTACATCGCAGTAAAAATGTATTTTAACGTGGAACACGCGGACTACGCACACGTACACCACGCACCACATACGCAACACTCGCGCCACGCGCTTCTCCACACACGTTACTTCGTTACTTGTTTCGCTGTTTCAACTTATTTCGACTTTCCTCTAAGCTTCTAAGCTTCCACGCTAAACACGCGGGTGTTTACACCTTACAGATAATAATCACCATAAAAATGGCGCTGGTGATGTTGCCCTGCGACCTACCATGGTGGGGGTCGGTGCAGAAGCAGCTGAAGAAGATCGCCGCCACGAAAAACACCATGGAGATGATCGACGGCATGAAGAGGATTCATGATATGTGCAAGTAATCTCAAAAATAACACGCTCAGTGCCTCACCAACACGAAAATACTAAAAATCACGTTTCAGTATAAGTTTAGATCCAGATGAAGACACGCCGGATCCGCATCAATTCGTCGGCCTCCTCAACTTCCTCGACAACGACATGACCATCAAGGAGCGCAGCGATTTCCTCAACAAAATACTGCCCTGCATGGCGAACCGGGCGAGCGACCTAAGACAGCATCGACCTAAGAACGGCCTACACTTTAGTTTACAGCAACAGCGTAAGAGGGCGTCAAATATTAACGTTAGGTTATGGTGCTGATGGCAGTCCGATGTTGTAGCTGATTCCACTGACTTGGACTACAACCTAGTTGCGTCGTTGGTAGCCAACGCGTTCTTCTCCACATTTCCAAAGCGCACCGAGAAGACGCACCCAACGCTGCAGAACTTCAACTTTAGCGACTTTTTTCGACACTTGAACGAAAACTGGCAGAAGGCAAAGCTGCGCAGTGTGCTGACTTACTTTGCATGGCTGGAGAACGAGGCGAATTCCATGGGGAGCATTAAAATTATGCGACAAGTATGGCAACGCTGGCAACGCAGTTGCAACGTGAATAAAGAGTTGAAATTGTAGGTTATGTCCAGTAAAGAGTGGCTAACGATAGAGGACTGGTTGGAGTGCAGTTTGCCACTGTGTCCCCTCCATATTAAGCACGAAGGGAAGTTGGAGAGAGCACCAAGTGACTGTTTGAACGTTTGCTTCGCCTGCAATAAAATCGGGGGCAGAGTTTTAGAAAATGGCAATTCTCAAGTATGTTACAGACTTATCCAAACATAACCTAATCGTTTACTTTGATGAATACTATTGGCCTCCAACTGTGACATAACAAAACGAGTCAAACAGCTGTTCAGAACCCAGTTATGCCATTGGCTATGCTGACCCCTCGTGACTCTTATGTTTGACTCGTTTCAGACCTTCCATTTTCTGACACCAGGCTGCGTTTGGTTAAGTTTAGTGGCAAATGAATACTGTTTTTACAGGAATCAATAACTTTCTGTACGATCCCAGAAGTACTCTGCACGCTGCTGAATGTAGAAGCCCTGGAGGATAATGAAGTGCTCACCGTGGAGCATGTGCGACGAATATCGCGCATCGCCGACGCCAAGCATCGCGCTCAACTCGAAGCCATCGAACCGCAAGAGGTATGCATCACCCTGTAAAAAGACCACCGTTCGTGCCCATAGCGAATAGTTTCAACATTATATTCTCTAGATTACAATATGTTGTGTAGATGCGGAGGATTATGCGAAGCTGCCGCTGAGCCAGTACGAGGAGGACAACGTGCTGAGGGAGCTGAACAAGTGCCTCCTGGCGTACCAGCAAAAACCATCAGCGCCCAAAGGACCACTGCCCCAGCAACCGCCAACAACGGCCGATTTGCATCAACGTGCTTCGCGGCGATTATCACCGATTGGCGAGTCGCTCTCGCTCGGCTCGACCACGGAGGTCACGGCGACGATCAACATACCCCTGATCAAGGAGGAATCGTGCAGTACGAACCGCAGCGGCTCCCGCAGTCCCAAAACCGAGAACAACAACATTGACGATCGGAACAAGCTGAGCGTGCAGATCGAGTACCAGCTGCCGAAGCATCAGCCGAAGTTTACCACCAACGAGGCGATATTGAACAATCGTCGGGGGAAGTTTATTGTTTTGGGCTCCTCTGGGGAGTGTTTGCCGGTGAAGCGGCAAGCTGCGGACGACCAGGACAATGAGCAATACTCCAGCTGCAGTGAGACTGACGATGAGTTCCTCAGCGCTAAGTCCAGCCTGGATAAAGACGAAGAGCAGGAGCAGGAGCATCACAGCGAAGATGAAGAGTTCCACAAACGCTACAGCTTGGACCTTGAGACACCTGAACGTAGACATACCTTTGCGGAGCGGCTGCGCGAAGCACTAAGACGCGAAGCTAGCAATTTCACCTCGTCCTCGGAGTCTGGCTATGCTGTAGGCATCGATATTGCTGGATCTGGTCTAACAGATCAGGACATTAAGTATGTAATAGTTATTTATGATCCGCGGACGTGCAAGCCACGAACCAAGGCGAAGGTTCGCGAAGTGAGAGTCGAACGAAGCGGATGCCGCGGTTCGTGGCGTTTGCGCGTCCATGGGGCATATTATAGTTCTAGTAACTTTTTGTTGAGCTTGAGTGACAAAAAATTGTCATTTCACTTAGTGCTCAATTTCACAAAGTGTTCCTAAGTACACTAGTGCACTCTGTTATTAGTAACCATGACATTTGCGTATACGTACATTTTTGTACAATTGCGCATGCGCAAAATCTAGTGACTTTCTAGTAGAATTTGACCGAGATTCTATTGTCACTGTTGGCAACACTGGTTCGTTAGGTGCTTAACCTATAAAACTTACTAATTGCATTGTTATCTTCTTTAGAGTTAGACGAAAAGGTTCCACTGGTTTCCTCCTGCATGAAGAGTCCCTCGACGAAGAGTTCCTCAAAGATTCCCTGGACCAAGAGCGCGCATGGATCGACAAGTTCCGGCACAAGCAGACGGGGCTGGTGCGTAAGGATACCAACCGTTCGTCAGAGTACAGCTTCAGCACCGACTACAGCTCCGAATTGGAGGAGGTGTACGATCAATTCTCACGATGGCTGGATGATCCGATACTCGAGACGGAGAAGGGCATGAAGCGCAAACTGGACGCACGGGACCTCGCGGTGGTGCAGTTCGCCGGCTCCATATTAAAGCGTACGCTGAGTGAGTCCTTCGCAGGGGTGTCCATCGCCGATGGTGAGTCGGTGACGCCCGCCGCCGCGCCCGCAGACAAGCGCAACAAAATGGTGCTGAACGCCAAGTCGTTGAGCTTGGAGCTGGCGAAGCACAAGCATCGCCTAGCGGCGCAATTGGTAAGCTTTTTGAGGTTAAACATTCTCTACATATCATTCTTCATCAACATTCACATAAATAGTTGGTTTTTACTTCATGGTACTTGATTTTGTTTTTTTGGGGGCGTATCATTTTTGATTGGGTTCGGATAGAGCCGCACGGACGAAGAGGTCGTAGTTGTAGATGAGCCGCGCGCAGATGTCGCTGTTGCGCAGCCCATTGCAAATGGCAACACGGCGCCTGCGCCGCGCAAACGCCTGAATTGGGTCGCAACGTGCATCGATGCGGTGGTGCAAACCCTTGAGGACATTTGCGTTAACGTTATCCTGCCTCAGCCAGCGGGCAATCTGCCCGAGCCGAGTGCTAGTACTAGTACTAATGGGAAGGTAAAACATGTCCAGCATGTTTTAACCCCTGCTAAAATCAACTAAATGCACTAAACATTTTGGAACGTTGAAAACCTAACCTAAAATAACTGCTAATACAACATTTTCATCATCAATACCCTAACCTAACCTATAATAAAGAGCAACAGATTTCATCAGTTTTCATGTTACATATGTTTTTTGTATTTTGCAGCTATCACAAATTGCTCAAAAGCCGAAAAACGGCCAGCGGGAAATCGCAACGGGGAACTGGGGTTGCGGCGCGTCAAAACGCGGCGAGGTGCAGCTCAAGGTCGTGATTCAATGGCTGGCCGCCAGTGTTGCCGGCGCACCCGCCCTGATCTACTACACCTGCGGGCATGCGGAGCTTGCGTCCTTGGACACCCTGTATCGCATACTCCGAGATCGCCGATGGTCCGTCAAGGATCTCGCTGATGCGACGCTCCGCTACTCCACGCATATGATCGAAGGACGGCATGAGAACCTCACGCTCTTCGAGGAGCTGATTGGCGTCGAGCGCAACGCGTGACAGTACAATAAACGTTAACCTTCATTTGTTCAAAGTTAAAATCATGCATAGAACAGAATCAATTAGAATCGCATATCTTACATCTTACACTAACAGTTAAAGTTTTTAAAAACAGACTTGAACACTGCATTTTGAAGTTTTGAAGTTTTAAAGTTACAAATACCAGGAAAGGGTCTTCCTATAACCTATAAAGTTTAACCTAAACTTAAACCTAAACCTAACCTAATGCAAGATATACGAATACGAGATGAATGACACTTTGGTGGTTGAAAGATGTAAATGAAATGTAACCATGTTTCAAAGTGTTTTATGATATTATGAACTATGAACTGTGAAAAAGACACAAACTATTTTTAGGGCTTGTTCGAGCAGCATAATGTACATTTTAAAGTTTTAACTTTGCAAAAAGTGGATTGTTCTATGACTATATTTATGATCAAGAAATTATTACATACGAAATTTAAACAGATTTACCAGAGTGCTTGGATACGGAGCTAGAAGAACATGCCGCGCATGCGTCGTGATGCTCCTTGTCGATCGTACAGTATGTTGAATTTGTTCACGAACTGATTGAGATCGTTGCAGCCTTTCGTCAGCGTGCCAAGGTATGTCATCAAAGCCACATCGTTACTTTGCTGCAAAAAAATAATCCAAAAGCAATATTTTAATTTTTGTTGTGATACATTTGTCTTTTCAACTGTTTTTTTTTTTTTGTTAATGTGATTAATATAGGCTATGTTGCCTACTTCAAAGAGGGTGGGCTCGCTCTCACTCGCTCTCACCCCTACTCTCGCTCTCACTCTCAATCTCACACTCGCTCTTACTCTCGCTCTCACTTTCACGCTTTCACTCCCGCTCTCACTCTCAATCTCACACTCGCTCTAACTCTCACTCGCGCGTAAAATTCCTTGCTACGTACATTGTAAAAGTCTTGTCTAAATCGCGGTCCCTGCAGCACCGGCAGCCGATGACACAAGGCATAGGCTTCCCGCAGGATCTCATGGTTCTTCGGCAGCAGGCCACTCTGCACCGCCTTCATGTTTTCAAGGACAAGCTTGACACGCGAGTGCAACATTTTGATGGCGCTGTGCTGCGCGGTGAGGTGCTCGGCGACGAGGGAGCTCTCCCCGGCGTCGGTGGAGGACATCCGCGCGACGTGATCGACGCCGATGCGCTCCGCTTCCTCCGTGGCGAGCGTGTACGTCAGCGGGACGAAGAGCATGGTGGCCTCGCCGCCGACGAGGTCGATGACGGATTCGTACAGATTAACCGGCAAGTGCTACAACAAAAGAAATCTTTATAAAACTAGTAATTTTGTATATAGGGTAGAAAGTGGAATTGTAGGCATGAGCACCGCTGATGCCCTAAACATAACCACACTGTGTTTTCTGCACATGTGTGTAGAAAGTATTGATGTGGATTTCAATGAAAGATATGAATCTTTCAAAAGTTTCACATTTGAATTGAAGGAAAAGGAAATTTATTAGGAGAAAACTTACATCAATATTTTTATCCTGTGGATTAAGTTTGAGGAAAATCGGCGATTCATTAATCTCACATATTTGCTTGTGAATTTTGATATCCTGTGGATTCACACCTTCACCTATCCTGTACCAACCAATAAAATCCATTTCACTAAAGACCTGTTTAACTGAAACAACATCAGAAATAGAGTTTTAAGTTTTAACAAATCATTCACTTTTCACTTCAAACATACATTGATCCTCTTTGGTGTCATAGTACTCCCTATCTATGAAGATGTTCTCAGCAACCTCATTGGATACCAGCTCAAATGAGTTCATAATTTCAATGTTTCTGCCTTTTTGTTTGCCAATCAATGCACCTAAAACTGTTTTCACGTTTTTTTTTTCGTCAATTTTTCGAACCGTTTTATTCACGTTTGCAGTATTTTACCATGCTGTTCGCTCTGTTGAGCTCGGGACCGCGTCCAGTGCTCGGAAACATTCATAATCACCAGCGGATGCAAGGAGCATGTAACTGAGCCTACAGTGCCTGAAGAGGCCATCAAACTCTTCTCATTTGTTTCGGTTGTGTCCATTGAGGATGCGGCCGTTTCCAGCTGATTGGTGGACGCATTCGACGCTAGCTCAACGTCCATTGTCTCTTGTTTTGGGGCACTCATCACTATTACAGTATTGGAGCTAAATTTGTGTCTGGGCAAAGTTTTGCTTCGGCAAGTTCGCTAAAAAGGAAAAGAGCTGCACAGTAAATTGTAAGGTTACGATTTTCTTAGTTGCCGACTCAACCAGTAGGTGGCGCTGATCAAAACAAATGAGGGCTGACTGTATCTTAGATACGGTCGAGAATTAGTTGTTTGTTTTAACAAAGAAACTTCAACATAGAGTAAAATATGTTTCAAATGTTTCAATGTAAATGTGAATACATTGCGAATACAAAAGAAGTGCTGCTACAGCCTAGATATACAAATTCAACTGTAAAAAGCTTTAAATTACATTTAAATATTATGCAACATGTTCATTAAACCTTCATATTTTAAATAACAATAAAAGTAAAACTGTAAACTGTAAACTGTAAAGTGTAAATGCATTACTTCTTCTTTTTCAGTGCCTCAAATCGTTGGGTCAAGTCATCGAAATCAATGTCAGTTGCCGGCGTATCAGAGGGCACCGAAGGCAAGTCCGGTATTTCTGGAAACACCGGAACATTCGACCTTGGATGGGGCACAGGTTTGTCCGTCGTTTTCTAAAATTAAATCACGATTACTCTCCAATACATCAAAAACCCTTGAACACATACTTTGATATTATCATCGGGTGATAAAATATTATAAGATGCAGGATAATCCTAAAATTTTACAACACACATAACATAACCAAGAACAAGAGCCAGCAAAAGCAAACACTTACAAAACCAACGTTTTCTTCTTTCTTCTCCGTCTCACCTCCATTGCCGCCCCCAGGCGGAATATTGTACGAAAACGGCGCACCGTACGGATAACTCGGGGGCGGCGCCGACGCGTTTTCATCATTTCCTGCTGGCCCAGCTGCAGAAGGTGCCTAAAAACATGTAATTATATTTGAAGTTTATGAAAGTGTTTACAACAGGGATAGAAACCGTTAGAAACGGTTATTTTTTAAACCGGTTTCGTTGACTAGTATCGTTTACATTCTAAACGGTTAAAGAACGAAAAAATAATAATAAAGGTTTTCGGTTTTCGATTTCTTTTCAAAAAAATATTTCGGTTTCCATAGTTAGCTAAATATTTCAGTTACCGGTTAATTTAACCGGTTTTGTCGAACCTTTTTCTATCTCGAGTGCAAAGTGCGAAGGATGAGTGAACATGAGAGAGTGCGCTAATTTCTCCCCCAATGAATTCCTCTTTCTCGGCTAATTTTAAATGTTGCTATTTTGCTAATATCAGAAACCGGTTAAAAACCGGTTAATTTTTTCCATCAATGCTTTAAAATAACTTACAGGATAGCTGAATGGTGACGGAAGCGGTGGCGGCTGTGGAAATCCAATAAATCCAATTGGCATGCCGCCCCCGCCCCCACCCCCACCCAGATTGTTCTTATTATCCTGGCTCAGATCGATCAGCACGCCATCCTCTTGCATTACTTGCGGATCCGGTTCATAAGCGATGTTGAAGCAGCTGGCGATCTCAATCAAGTATTTTTCCACTAGCTTCTTGGGCGGACTTTGAATGGACATTTTGTGCTTGAGCTTTGCACTTACTGCTGCTTCGGTTTCAGCTCGGCAGTTGTCAGCGAAAGGTTTGCCGTATTTAGCGGTGAGCAGATCTGAGACAATTTTCAGCTCTTGCACATCAGCTTGCAGCCGAGGGGCCACCCAGATGAGACTGGCAATGGCTTCAGCAAGCCCATCATCAAGTTCTTTCATTTGCGTGATGAGGCCAAAGCGCGCAAGGAGCAAATCACAATACATTTCCACTACTTCCATCGCTTCCACTAAGTAATCTTCTCTGAAATTTAGTTGTTAATGTAAAACATTATGGGAAAACATTTTGGGAAAAGGTGGAACAGTGGAATTTACCTGATAATGTGTTCGACACGAATTTTGGCGCGCTCAGCCTTGCCCTCCTTGATGAAATTGGCAATTTCATAGCGACTCTTCTGTGCCAGCTCTGCTTTCTTCTTCTCAAGCAGTTTTAGACGGTTTATTGCAAGTCTGAGGTGCGTTTTCAGTTTGGTGTAATTGGGATTACTGGAAAACATCGTACATTGATTATTTACGCTGATTCACACTGAGAAATTATAAGTTTTTGACTTGTAAACTGATTTCAATGCAAGTTTAGAAATGACTCATTCACTTCGTTTTAGTCGTTTAGTCATTTACGATCATTCGGTAATTTTTCAAGGTTATATCTGCTTCAGAGGCCGGGGAGGGGGAAATTATGGAAAAACACGGAAAATTTACAGTATTTACAAATGATTTACACTTACAACTGAATTTCTCTATCTCTTTGCGCCATGTAGAATCTTTGATTTAATTAGTGACAGCTGCTACATGGAAATTCATTTTTAATTTACATTTACATTTGCAAAGCAACAGATAGAAAATGGTGAAAACAAAAACGAACAAGCTGTATCTTCGATCCGGCCGAAACCTTAACTTGGTCCAAATCGGTGAGGATTCAGAATTACAGAGCCATTGGAAGAAGGTTATTGCTCATCTCTAATAGTAGTAATAGTGAACAAATATTGACGAGAACATGACTTAAAATAATCGTTATAGTGATTGTACCTAATGTTTATCCCCTTCCAACTTAAACTGTCAATTTTACCCTTTTTATCGAGTTAGGGATAGTTTATAAAATTGGCAATTTTTTGTACATAATAATACAATGATAGTTTAAACTATTTGAACCAACATCAAAAATGGTAAAAGTAAAACCAAAGTTGTTTAATGTTTATATGCATCAATGCATCATGTTTTGCAGACATTTAGGAGTAAATCTATAAAACTGCACTAAACACTTACTAATTTTCTGTAAAATTCATGTAAAATTACGGCCTAAGAGTCATTTTCAATATGTAATTATGTAATTTATCAAAATTTGATTATAGTTCAGCGGATCAAGTAAAAACCTTGACCAGCTTGGAAATGGAAATGTAAATGGAAACAGAGAAATATAATAATGACCTGTGCAGCTCTATACTCTATGCAACTCCAACAAACTTCTTCAGGAAAGTAGAAAAGGCATCGCGCATCGTGCGACGCAAGAAATAATTTAAAACACGATCCAGAGGAGCGAAAGAGAGAGTTGACCATCAAAGGCAAAGAAAATAATGAAATATTTCCCTCATTCCCTACCACCCGCTGCACCCACGCCTCGGGCGTGCTCGGATTGTCCTGCAATGCGGCATCGCGCTGCAGGCGAGAGACGACAGCTCCAAAGAACAAACGCGCTCGCTGCCGGCTCAGCCCCTCGTTAGCATCAAAGCTATACGAAATTCGACGAATGCTTTCATGCTTTTGGTGCTTTTGCTTTGTATGCAGCACACAGGCATCATACACACAGGCGCATCAAAACCAGTTGGGTTCGTTGGGTTTGTGGCTGTGTTTTAAAGGGGCTTGTGCGCCGTGCGCTGTGCGCAAACGCATTGCATCCAATCCAATCTATCCCAACAGCAAGCAGCAACGCAGATCGAGCTTGCTCCGTTTGTTCACTCGCAAGCGCCGCTGTCAAGTGCGGATTTTATTGTGATTTGTGCGTTTCTGGAGGTGTAAACAGGGCGAGGGTGTGCTGCAAATTCCTGGGAAGAGGTACGTACATCTTCTGCGAGTGTTCCGCAACGTTTTTGCGCGATTTGCAGGCGCAGAGCGATTGATTTCGTGTGGTATGTCAATGAACTCCTCTCGTTTTTCACGATCGCGCTTTTGGGTAGGACCGTAGCACAAAATGGAAGCTGCGGGCCGCTATGCGCTGTGCGTGGGAGTGGGACGAAGGGCACAACATGCACTTGCACGTTATCAAATATTTCTCGCTCTAAACGCGGCGCGCGGCGACATTACGTGAAGAAATAAACACAAAAACACAAAGTCAATGTGCTTAATGTGCAAAAACCCTAAGCCTAGAGGCTAAAACATTGACATAATTTCATGTTTTAGGTGTACAGATCACCAATTCACCATGAGTTACATGCAAGCAAACCAGAATCGACCTAGTAAGTATCCAAATATCTTGAGTGTGACAACATTTAGTGTGAAATGCATAAATCAATTTTTAAGTGTCACATGGCAATTATCAAGGTGATATGCCCATCAGCTCCAAGGAGCAGACACTCATGTGGCAGCAAAACTCCTACATGGGCGACTCGGGGATCCACTCCGGTGCCGGCACTCAGGTGCCGTCGCTCTCGGGCAAGGAGGACGAGGAAATGGACCTCTTTGACTTGGATCAGGGCTATGCACAAGGCTTCACTCAAGATCAAGTTGATGGTAATGTCAATCCCTACCTTACCATGTTACCATGCATTTTGTTTACTCACTCTTTTGTTGCTGTGTGTAGACATGAACAATCAACTCAATCAGACGCGTTCGCAGCGCGTGCGCGCCGCCATGTTCCCGGAGACTCTCGAGGAAGGCATCGAGATCCCCTCGACGCAATTCGATCCCGGCCATCAGACGGCTGTGCAGCGCTTGGCCGAACCGAGCCAAATGCTGCGACACGCCGTCGTCAATCTGATCAACTACCAGGACGACGCCGACCTTGCCACTCGCGCCATCCCCGAGCTGATTAAGCTGCTCAACGACGAGGATCAGGTGGTGGTGTCGCAGGCGGCGATGATGGTGCACCAGCTGTCGAAGAAGGAGGCGTCCCGACACGCCATCATGAACAGCCCGCAGATGGTCGCCGCGCTCGTGCGTGCCATCTCCAACTCCAACGACCTGGAGACTACAAAAGGCGCCGTCGGCACGCTGCACAAGCTCTCTCACCATCGCCAGGGTCTGCTCGCCATCTTCAAGAGTGGCGGCATTCCAGCGCTGGTGAAGCTGCTCAGCTCGCCCGTAGAGAGCGTACTGTTCTACGCCATCACCACGCTGCACAACCTTCTGCTGCATCAGGACGGCTCCAAGATGGCGGTGCGCCTCGCCGGCGGGCTGCAGAAGATGGTGGCGCTGCTGCAGCGCAACAACGTCAAGTTCCTCGCGATCGTCACCGATTGCCTGCAGATCTTGGCGTATGGCAACCAGGAGAGCAAGCTGATCATTCTTGCATCGCAGGGACCCATTGAGCTGGTGCGCATTATGCGTTCGTACGACTATGAGAAGCTGCTGTGGACGACTTCGCGCGTCCTGAAGGTGCTCTCGGTGTGCTCCAGCAACAAGCCGGCGATCGTCGAAGCCGGCGGCATGCAGGCGCTAGCCATGCATCTTGGCAACGCGTCGCAACGCCTCGTGCAGAACTGCCTCTGGACGCTGCGCAATCTCTCTGATGCCGGCACCAAGGTCGATGGACTGGAGGCACTGCTTCAGTCGCTCGTGCAGGTGCTCCAGTCGCAGGACCCTAATGTGGTTACCTGCGCCGCTGGCATTCTCTCCAATCTGACGTGCAATAATCAGCGCAACAAGGTGACTGTTTGCCAGGTGGGCGGAGTTGATGCGCTGGTGCGCACTATTGTCAATGCGGGCGACCGTGAGGAGATCACCGAGCCCGCTGTGTGTGCGCTCCGGCACTTGACGTCGCGCCATGTCGAGAGTGAGATGGCGCAGAATGCGGTGCGTCTTAACTACGGCATTCAGGTGATTGTCAAGCTGCTCAATCCGCCGTCAAGATGGCCGCTCATCAAAGCCGTGATTGGCTTGATCCGCAACCTTGCGCTCTGTCCGGCTAACCATGCGCCGCTGCGCGAACATGGCGCTATTCACCATTTGGTGCAGCTGCTGATGCGCGGCTTCCAGGACACCCAACGGCAGAGGTCCAGCGTCGCTTCGGGCGGGTCGCAACAACCGGGCACCTATGCGGATGGCGTGCGCATGGAGGAGATTGTCGAGGGCACCGTCGGCGCGTTGCATATTCTGGCGCGCGAGTCGCACAACAGGGCCATCATCAGACAGCAGATGGTCGTGCCGATCTTCGTGCAGCTCCTCTTCAATGACATCGAGAATATTCAGCGGGTCGCGGCCGGCGTGCTCTGCGAGCTGGCCGCTGATAAAGAGGGCGCCGAGATGATCGAGCAAGAGGGCGCCACCGCACCGTTGACAGAACTTTTACATTCCAGAAATGAAGGTGACAAATCTTCTTTATCCTTAACCTCAAAATGGTTGTTATTTACTCGGTAATTTGTGATAGGGGTGGCAACTTATGCAGCAGCAGTATTATTCCGCATGAGCGAGGACAAGCCGCAGGACTACAAAAAGCGCCTCTCCATGGAGCTGACAAATTCGCTCTTTAGAGAGGAAAACGTCTGGAATGGTGATCTTGGGATGGGCCCTGATCTTCAGGTATGTGTTGCTTTGTTTTCCAGAGATTTTATTTGACTTGAGTTTAGAGGTTGATGTTAATCTAGAGCTAGAAGTTGTTTTTAAGTTGATTTTTTTACGACACATTTGGTTTTTCTTTTCTTTTTCGTTTGCATTTTGTTTTCACATTATTTTAGGACATTTTGAACCCTGACCAGCCCTATGACAATCTGTATGCACAAGGTCCGCCTAGTGTTCACAGCAGTCACGGAGGTAGAGCGCCATATCAGCAGCAAGGTACAGTAGCCCACAATCACAACTCCACTAATCCTAACCAATCATCAACCAGAAACATAACCTCAAACAAGTAAAAACGTTTTGCATGGTTTTGTTGTTTAATTTAAAATTTACATGTAATCTATTGTAACATGACTAATGTTGCCAAATGTTGTGCACGTATTTTCTTTGTTGATTTGGTGGTTATGTTTGTATACAGGGTATGACCAGATACCAATAGATATGCAAGGCTTAGAGATCGACTCGCACGGCGGCGGCAACGGGTCGACGTTCAGCGCAATGGACGCGATGGAGGTGGGCAGCGCCGACCCCGCCGATCTCAACTTCGAGCACATGGACCAGCTGCCGGCGCCGCCGAGCGACCACAACCAGGTGGCCGCCTGGTACGACACCGACTTGTAGGCGTTCAGACGGCGGCGACAACATTTAGTAATGTTTTAATTTTTTGTGGTCTCTTTATGATTGCTGTTGGTCCATGTCTTCGAATATTTATGATCCTCATCCCGGAGTACAGAGTAGGCGCATTGGATTTTATCTATATTATAGCTTTTAAGACAAACTATATATGCAATTACGAGCTAAGATAACAGATAACGTAACTTATACATGTTTCATCAATCAATGGGCGATTACTTCTGAAATTAATATCGTATGATAATACATGCTATATGTGTTTTTCATTGTGGACATGACAAAGTAAGCATTTTATTGTTTTTGTATTGTAATGGTGTAATCAGTAATCATGTTTTTCATATTCATACATAACATTGATAACATGCAATAGACTAGACGACTTCTTCGTGGTTGGAGAGGATTTATACATTTAAGGTACATTGATTGCATCATATTACATCTTAAACTAAGTAATTACATATAACAGTGAAATATATATAATTATACTTAAGCCAACTACTTTGTCTTAATTTTGATTGGGCGCCGATTACGGGTCAGCCCACTTTTAATTTCTTTAGCTGTGTAGGCGCTTATTCATTTGCACTCCATTGCCACCCCCTCAGGGAGCGGCAGGTGTCCCAAATATGCTTCCAAAGTTAAGCAATTTTTCAACATTCCTGAAAACACGCGTTGGAAAATCGTTCATATTTCCTAAACGCGTGGTTCGATTTTAGTTTCCTTAGTTGTGTACAGAGGCGCACATTAATTTTCACCCCGTTGCCACCACCTCGAGGGGAGCAGCAGGAAGTTGGGAACAAAGCATTGAGCATCACCATTGAGGATACTTGAGAGGTCGACAACCATTCAGGAATGCGCTTCATTTCCTGCACTGTAACACTTGGTCTGTATCGTATGTACATATACAG
>JARJDQ010003129.1:0-10839 GCA_030264215.1 Geostiba sp. GC000077 | reverse complement strand
CCAACAATCCACTGTGTGTGTGTGGCCATCTCTGTGTCCATGGCTCGGGACATGGCTAGAGCTCCTAGATTGAAAGCTTCCTATGCTCACGTCGATAAAGGACGAACTCACAGGATACAATACGTAGCTTGCAAACCACGGAGCTTGTCCACGTCCACGTCGAGGTTGGACATTGAGGAGGGACAAAAATGGCGAACATACGTATGCTCTCATGTTATACAGGGTGAACTATTATACAGGGGCCTATTAGTAGTGGGAGAGAAAAATAGGAAAAAAAATCTTTTTCTTCTTATAAAGTAAGTTAGATGAAATATACTACTAACTCATATATTCGGCAACATAACTGATCACAAGCAGTTGAATCTAACAATGATTATATTATCACTGTAACAGTTAGTAATTATTGATTTTATCTGTCATTGTTATTTTAAAACTCAAAACTATGGCAACGATTTCACTGGTTCAACCAACATGCCAAACCGATTTTCTAGTTGCAAGATTTCAAAAATTGTAAATTTAAAATTCAATTCCTCTTATGATTTTGCTGATAGAACAAACATTTCAATTGGAATAGCTACTAAATTTAATAATGTTCCCTTTATGTTTCAAAATTGATGCTTAATAACTGTTTTCAAATTGCGTCTTCAATTGTTAATATCTAAGACTCCTAAGTCAAGACGAGTTTTTTAAATATTTTTGTGTTGCTCCACTCACTGATGAAATGATAAATAATCCGCAACAACCCTTCCAGACGAATTCCGCGATGAATAGTTCACCCTGTACAGCCTTTAACATTTGAGATTCAATGTGATATGTAAGTAAGTCCACATGGTATAGGGCCTATAAATATTTTATTAATTGCTTCAAATGTATTTTAAAAATAGTCGTTTTTACAAAGCGATCTAAAATTATTCAAGCGCAGTTGAAATTCGCGTATGATTGCTAAGGTTACATGTTTGCGATGTGGCACATTCCAGCATGCATAATAAGTTCTTGCCTTCGTCCGTAGGTGGCGATACTAGCTATCTTCTTGAGAGTACGTGCTAATATCACCTTTATTGGCTCATTTTGGTTGAACGGCGGATAAATACTGTGTTATTCGTAGAATAATCGAATTCTCGGACACTTAGAGGTTGGTGGTCGAGTTGGAGACGTACACCTGCAAGTCTGAGAATATGTCGCTTGTCCAGAGTGAGTAGATAGACAGGGTAGCGCATTCAATGGGACTGTTATGGCCTTATGGACAAATCCATATAAAGCAGCCATTTTTTATCAAAACATATGCATTCGCACGGCCTACGCTGAATTTGTCACTTGCGTGCTTACATGCAGAGTTCCATACATATTTCTGTGACTATAGGCAACTTAAATTGCGTATGATACAAAATGGCGTCAGAATGCGCTACTGTCTATCTACTGACTCTGGCTTGTCCAACGTAAAACTTGTAACATCCGCCTAGGGGATGATTACACCTCAAAAGATGTCCATAAACCAAAAATCATCTTAGTTAAAGAAGTCTTATGAGCGCGATATTATTAATTTTACATTTTTAATATTAAAAAAATAATTGACGACTTAGGGTATATCCTTCTAGGGGCGAACACCTCAAAAAAAGTCAATATACCAAGTAAACGCCGTCTAATGGGAAAGATAATTATATGTATTTATTAGTTTATTGTTAAAAATTAAGAAAATTAATATCTCGTCAATGAGACGAATTTTACTAAAAATGATTTTTGGGTTATCGACTTCTTTTGAGGTATACTATCATCCCCCAGAAAAATAAACTCAAGACTGTATTATAATTTACTCATTTTGCTTCAAGATTGATTTAAGATATTAATTTTTTGTGATTTTTTTAAAATTAAAGTCAAAATTCTGCTACCCGATATCAAAATTCAAAAACAAAATCGCTAAAAATAAATCATTGATGTTGTCTTATAGACAGACAACAACTCGAACAAATCTTCAAAAGTATAAAATGTGTGTACAACATGTGAACATCAATCAATATTAAATGGGTCAAAAGCACACTAATATTTTTCATATAAACTAAACACATATTTCAGATGCGACATTAACAATGTTTGTGTTTGTTCAGTAGTAGTACAGTATACAGTTCATAAACCGCTAAAGTGTATCCATAATCTATATGTATATCACATTCCAATAATAATTTAGATTCTATCTGTTTACATCTGTTGACAATATAAAGAATACAACGTGACATCAGTTGAAATTAAGATAATAATAATTATGTATTCCTTTCCCAAGAATAGTTGAAACCATCTGTTGAAGAAGCGCGTATCGACGAATTCATAACTCCAACAAAATAAGCTTTCACAATGATCTCAGAATCAAATTCATCTGTCAAATCACTGTGAAAACCCGTCTTGCTTTCATTATCCAGCTAATGCGGTATATTACAATTGTAGATGAGGAAGTTCCACTTGTTGCTTGGACAAATGATGTATGTGATTGTTGAAACAGTTGAAAGCTGTAATTCTCCTAAAAATATGCAATAAGATTAATGGATTCTCACACATTTCTCACCAGCACAAAATCCGTCAACTTGTGGGCATCGTAGCAAGTCGTTGAATGAATCGGGGACGCTCGAGTTTATGAATGAAACTTTTATCGCTAGCACATATTCAAAGGTTAAGCTTGTTATTCGTAACAAAATGCCGATGGAAAATAATCGTGAATTGGTGAAAGGCGGTCCCGAAGGCGCAGTTAATAACTGATTAGTGGTCGAATCGAAAACATGAGTCGCTAGCCGCGCGAACAGGGAGAACAAAGTCGCTTATGCATCACTCGGCGATGATTGGTCGTCATATGATTTCTGCATTTCGTGTTTAACATTTTTCTAATAAACAGTCCAGGCGCAGTGCGTCGATAGATGCATACAAATGCAACCCAGCGAACTGACTCACGCCGCAAGCATTCAAAACATTTCCTTCGCTCTCGGTGTGTGTGAATCGGGGGGGAATGATTCAGTTCGCGTTCGCGAGCGTCCAACAAACGCGTACTCTATGGGCTATGTGTCTATGACATGCATGCGATGCGTGTATGCGTTTAAACTTTACACGCACTGCATTGTGGACATAGGCGTCGCGCAAGCCGCATCTAATTTCATCAATACGATTAATTCTTTCTGTAAGCAAACGAGAACGTCCGCGAAAACATGCGATGCTCATGTTATCGACTTACTGAAATTCGACACGCACGGAATGTCGTGCGAATTGACTGGCTGGAGGGAAAAAGAACCTATACAGTTGGTAGTTTTCCGCCGTAACGCGTTTCCAATTACGGGAAGTAACGGCCGTATGAAAAACGCAACAAACGAATGTAAAAGAGAAATGGCATTCGCTTCTAAACATAACTAAACGCCGCCTGGCGTCAGAAAAAGGAATTACCGAAACGAGTCAAATATGTGATCTAGCGCAATACGATCGCATGCATTTTATTGTGCTCTTCAATTTGAAATTAAATCATTCTGAATCGTTTTTCCAAAGTGCTAAGCGTCTGTCAGCATCAGTATTAAACGTGGCGTGTATTCCAGTGCTTTGCGAGTTGTTTTATGCGCTTATAAAACTGTAATACACAAACACAACACCTTTAGGTTATTGGAGGTTGGAAGTCAATATTAAACACCTCAGAACACTAAAATTAGCACATGAAATTACACGCAAAACACAGGGGTTCATACCACGTTTAATACTGATGCTGATAGACACTTAGCACTTTATAGGAAACGATTCACAATGATTTTATTTCGAATTGAAGTGCCCCACAATGGGCTTGGCGTACTGAATCTTGTGTTTGACTCGTTTCGCGTCGTTTTGTTGTGGTACACTAGCGCCACCAACGGTAGGTAGGTTTAGAGGCGAATTGCGGTATTCATACGGATGCGCGTTGCTCAAAGTTTACCACGACCTATGACCCGGACAACGCACAAATTTATCAATGATCGGCAACTAATTTCGATGTTAGGAAGTTGAACTACGACAAACAGAAACAGTCATGTAAAAATGTGCAGAGAATCAAAACAAATACACAAGTACCCTTGATGATACATTACCATACTAACTTTTTTCAAGTTTAAAACTTTCGAGACTTGCACCGCCATCTAGGAACTGCGTACAGCAGTTCTTTCAATCTGCAACTTGAGTCGAGTAGATTTTTCTCTCGAATTCCAGTCTCAGTGGAGATGACTCAAATCCTTAGGCTCCAGGAATATTTTATGCCCTCCATTGCTCCACAATACCCTAAAACAATCCCAAATATAATTAGTACAAACTCAACATTATCACAATGTAAAATGAGGAAAATGGAATGGTATGAAACAAATTGCAGGACTAACTAGACGGTGTAATTTGCAAGTCATATATATTCCTATATAAACGACGTCATGTTTCATGTGGTGGGAAATCCGAAACGATTACATTACATAAAAAGAAAAGTAACGCATAGATAAGCTCGGGGAAAACGTACAACTCGATTAAAAAATGTGTGCAAACAATGAGTCAAGAATTCGCGCAATCGTCAAGGAAATTTTGGGTATCAGTCGCAACCGCTGGTGTCATTCCCCCCTCGGTTTTCCTCGGCGTACCATGACAAAACAAATGATTGCCTCATTGCGCCTGCAAGCCCAGCAATGCAAGAATGAATTTAGACATGTCGTGCGCGTTGTGTACGTGTGTGCATCGAAAAGCCAAATCCAGGCGGTTTTGGTGTATGCGTTTATGATGATATATAATAGCTAGGCCAAGATAAATATTTGTCTATATGCGCGGCATTCTTAGGATTCTTCGTACTTTTATCTTTACACGTTCGCGCATCGTGGCATGCACAGAAACGAGTTTTCTCCATCTCCTCCAGAGGAGGCCCCGAGGAGCCGAGGCTTTTAAACCCGCTCCGAATGCGCAACATGTGTACAGTACTCGGCTTTTCCCCGGTGCGTGCTTCCAACTGTTCGAATATCTTCATTGCGCATACAATGTAACCAGGCGCAGCGAACGCATTTAATAACAATTTGAAATTCCGATTGCGCTTGCAATGCCGATCTAAAAGAGCAAGGCATTCCTCCGATTGCGCTTGATCGCTGTGTGATCGAGTGCTAACAGTTTTATAATGTTTCCAATTTCGAGGAATTAGTCGTCAATAATGTGTCGGCAATGTAGGCAACTTTATTTGCACCAACAAAACGTTCGTCTCCTCTTCGTAATTCAATCGACACTATAATTTTTATCACATTCCATATCAACTCTTGCTTGCAGTGTCACAGATTGCATCGAATTGTTTGAATGAAGATCAGAGGCGTTCATGAATGCGCAAAGCGCCAGCCAGCCAGACCAGTTTCATCCAGTTTTCGTCCTTCTGGTGGCTCGAATGTCACCTTATAGCTGCGTGCGATTTACAGCATTCCTAAAACATGACTTCTTTTATCGCTCTGCCAATACCCCAGCATCACAACGATAATGTAAAGGCAATGGTAACATTTCCGGATCGTTGCGCATTCAAACCATCAAACTATGTGAATCCCCTAATTATAAAACACGGGTTCAAACGGTGCGCTGAGCACAGAGTGCTTTTGTAAAATCACTGCCTGATCTTTGTTCCGCGCTGTTCGCAGGTTCGTTATTGCTTGGAATGTCTTGTCTTGGCATGGAATTAGACGAGCGATTGTTCCGCATCTTCAAGTAAACGAAGTCAATGACACAAATCATACTCCAAAGCGCACTAGCGCCGATTGCAGGACGGCAGGACGAGAGGCGGGGAGGTGGGGAGAATTTTTCAACCTTAAAATCCGATCGAACTTTTGCACGACGATGGCGGCGCGCAGGCCGTGCGAAGGAATGCGCGACTCCGCAAGCTCGCTCAACCGCTTCATGTCGAACACTCGGAACACAACGCGCATCGATTTCATTGAACCGCTCGTTAGAAGCGCGCGCCGTCGCCGATATTTAAACATTCCGGACTTGCAGAGGTTTCAGCATCATCGGGATGGTGATGCTCGACGCCCGGTGCTTATTAAATTGGAATTCATTTTCGCGGGCCGTCTCATCTGCAATATCTAATTGCGCGGCGCGCGCTTTGGTCACACGCCGGGGCTCTTGGTGGGTTGTCAGCGAAAATCATCTTATCGATGGCGATTAATCGCGCAGTGCGCGTCGCGGGGCATGGGCATGCGTTTTGCGTGCAATGGTGCAATGAGAGCGCGGCCGGCGCGATGAGAGGAATCCCATCCGGGTGGTCTTGCGCCGCTCGATCTCGGAATGTTCCTAAAGCAAACTATCAATTTTAAATATTCACGCGCCAGAATGTGCCGTGAAGACCACACACTAGCAGCACACTGCGCTAGGGGACGAATGATGGGACGTCGTGAGCAATTTTTCCTATTAATTGTGTGCAACTATAATCAAGCTTCGTATATACCAAGTAGCCAAAGGAAAAAGTGCGTCTAGTGTTTTGCATAATATCGAATTGATCCTTTCTTCTGTGTTGTACCATGCACGAAATCATTATGAATGAGCCCACAGCTCAACGGAATGGCCGGTATGCGATACCCGTTACTCCTCCGACTCCTCGTCGATACGAAACAAATGCTCGCGGCGGGCCGCCGTCGTAGTGCAAGTAAAGTCAAAAGAAGGAAGGCCTCAAGGAGAAGAAGAAAGCATCGGTCTGGTTTACTGTGCGTGGCGCTATTCTTTTTTGTTGTTGTCGCTGTGGCTGCCGAAGTGTCGAGATTGGTAGCGTTTAAGGTATTTTGAGCGTTTTAACTTCCTTCGATAGAATTTAATGAAATTTTCCAGTAGTACTAATTAGACAATTTTAAGAAAATTATTTTAATACAAAAAAATGTCACCATCTGTAAACGAAGATAATTTAATCAAATTTAACATGTCAAGGATAGGGAAAATATGTTTATGGGGTATATTTCTAAAACGGCTCGATAGAAATTATTCAAATTTTCGGGAGATGTAACTCTGTACAATATGTATGCGCATTCAAAAAATGAAAAACTTTCACCGTCTGGTTTCTTAAATAATTAGGAATACAGTTCAAATTTTTTTGGCGCGCTTGAAACTGGTGGGGATCCCACTTGGGACCCGGCAACACTGTGCATGTTCTGCCACTCACTCGCCGTGCACTCGCCTAATCACGTTTGCGTTGCAGCTGCAGTACAGTGTTACCACGGCTTGGCAGAT
Source organism: Geostiba sp. GC000077 (assembly GCA_030264215.1). Taxonomy (NCBI): domain Eukaryota; kingdom Metazoa; phylum Arthropoda; class Insecta; order Coleoptera; family Staphylinidae; genus Geostiba; species Geostiba sp. GC000077. Next base: position 3,627 of record JARJDQ010003129.1, on the reverse strand, counting down.
GTTTGTGTGCGTAAATCTGTACACACAATTCTTGTATGTGTTAGTGTCAAACGTCTACAGTCCAAGACAAAATTCCATTCTATCCGGCAGAATATAAATATTATTAACACATTATATAGACCATGTTAACAATTACTTTCACAGATTCCACCCGTTTCAACTGTAAGCAAATCATTTAGGCACTATGTGCAACAGTAAAATCTATGTTTAAAGCTTCTTATGTATCATCAGAGTTCTGTGGCAGTTGCCACTTTTACTCTTATGTTATTGGTTTGCGTTGGTATTCCTGATCGTCCTGTATGTGTGTGGTATTCACATGCATGCGATATTAGCGCGGCAACAAAACGACGGTCATATATTGTACAAATCGTGAGTTGTTAACGCCGCGTCGCCGAGTCAAAAGAAAACGATGATTATGATGCCTAGTTATTGTTCTACAAGGTGTGAATTCATTTCGACGCGCCGTGTGCCGAGGTGGTGAGATGGAAAAGAATCGAACGCCGCCTGTGGCAGCATTCCGCACTACACTTGTGTATGCTGTATGCTGCTAATAGTAATAGCTAATACGCCTTGTGGCTAGCTTCACTCCGCACAATCAAAGAAGTACAGGCGAGGGTCCTGTAAAGTGTAAAACGACGCAGGACACGCGCATACAATAGGAATGGAGAGACAAGCAAATCGAATCGAAATATTGAATATACTTAGAACTTATTAGGTTCATTCATTGTCGTTTGCTTTCTTTCTATCTTACATATCTGTGCATTGAATTATATTAATGTCTAATATTAGTTTTCAAGATAATACACAATGACGTGTAATTGATGTTAATGCTACATTGACACTATTATATTTATGGTGATGGAAAGGAAGATAAATGAATGTTAAATCTTAAGAAATTTTGTATTAAACTGAATGTAAAGTTTCATAAGAACTTTCATAACAACGCACTGCAAGAAGGAAACCTAACCAATTATAAGTGATTTTATTTATATACAGGGTAATCCAGCTAATCCAGCGGGGTAATTGCTACTTATCACTCTGTATTTATTTTAATCCAAAAAGAAAGTAAATTTCTTTCAAAAAAACGTTTTGCTTTCAATGATAATGAAATAAAATAAGGTTGCGGTCTAGACATATCAATCAAAACCGTTTTTTTTGTTTAAGTACAAAGTATTTGACCGTATTTTTTTTCTTTAAACATCATTGTGTATTATAGTATTTAACCATTCAACTCAAGATTTGACGTCTTTTTTTGATAAACGTTTTTATTGCTTTTTTACAACAATTTAAAAGATAGTTGTTTTTTGTCAGAAATCTGCAGCATCATATCAATTATTTGAAGGCGAAAATCGAAAAAGAGAGCCTCCTAGTTGGTTAACAGCGTTATTAACTTTTATTATTTGCAATAAAATTTAAATTATCGTATCTTAATTAGAAATAGTTACAAAAACAAATTAATATGAAATACCCTATAAAATACCAATAAATTATTAAATGTTAAGTTGACTACTTTCATATAATTGTAGAACGAAGAGGTCATATTGGTGATTGTTTAATAGGTTCATAACAACGTTGTCTTCACCAATTAAGTAGAAGTTAAATTAACAACTTAAATCTACAACTTACTGAATTGGTAAAGACTAAAGACCACATGATATTACCCTATTGATTACTTTCAATATGTTTCGGTTGTTCTCAATAGTCAAAAAAATAGTATCGTGTCTAGACGACACCTTTAATTTTTTTAAAGAGTTTATCTTCGTTTGTACATCATTCAGTTTTATGATATATGAATTTCCAACTTCCGAATAATAGTCGATACATCTTATAAATATTTGCTTTGGTTGTTTCAAATTGTCTTTATGTTAAGACGGCTTTACACGTGTAACAAATTTGTTACAGTTACATGTAACATTGATGAAACTGAGCCTCTGAGGGGGTTGCAACCTAAACAGCGTTTTCTTGGCTATCCGAATCCGCAAAAAGAAAAGATCACCCGTTCGGAAAATATCCAGGTTTTTACGTCGGATTTCTTCGAAAATTCGGTGTTATATAGCAGATTTGTTACAAGTGTAATCCCAGCATTACAAGTGTACAACTTCTGGTTTAAAATGTATTTTTTGGTATTTCTAATTTCTAATGTCCATTGGGTTTGTTCCAAACTGGAAACTATTACTTCAGAAGAATGCATTTCCTCATTTCGTATCAAAATAGGATCTAACGTGTTTTTCGTACGAGCAAAAGCAATAATGTCCGGAAATAAATTGCATTGCCGTTTTGAAATGTCCACCATGTCATAGGATGGCGGCCATCTTGATGAGATTTGCCCATATTAGAAGGTTTGACGAGCCACGTCAATAAATAGCGCAAAAATGATCGCGGCGGCAACGAAAGGTGAAAGATCTCAGCGCCAAGGCAATATAGGGCACGGGGCACAGCAAGTTGATAACATTTAATCATTTTCAATGAACAATGACGGCGACAAGTAGAATTACAATGGCCGAAAGTGCATCGCGCGGCAAAAGGCACGGCGCGCGCACCACTTTTATACAGGTTGTAAACTTCAAACTGGCGAGTTGCGCGCGAAACTCACCTAATAAGTGCATCTCTGCTCAGCGCCCAGTGCATTGGGCATTGTTGTCGGCCCAAAATGTGTGTGTGCGTTTTGCATTTCGTGTCGTATTGTTATACATAAGGCGCACATTGAATGGAAATCGTCACCGTTTGTCGCCGTCGACCTTTACCCTTTTTTTTTTCTCCTCCACCCGATTCCACCCATTGAATATTGAAACGATATGGCCTGCGCGACGTTGTCGCACAGCGCGGTCCCGTTGGTTCGATTTTCATAAATTAATACCACATACCACCGCGCATGCACATCCTCGATACCATCAGGTTACCACCGAACATGACCAGCCAGTGTTGTAGTTGCCACACGCTGCATTGTTGCCGTGTTTCATGTGAAATGTGAACATTGAATTCGCAGTGTTAATACGGATCTGTTAAAATATGACACTGTTCAATCTATCACGATTCAAAGCGATACGGCGATTGTTATATCAAAATCGACATTGTTCAATGCACAATGGACAGGTACTTCCTTTATAAGGCCACAAAACGGACAGCAAACTTTTTGCACTTGTATATATTGCCTCTATTTTTGGCAAAATGCAAACATTAACGGTACCTACACAAATTGTATTGCACGCAAAGTGGAAAAGTTGCCTCCCTGCCTCTGTAGTTTTCGAAAAAATTATGGGAGACGATTGTGCGCCGCACTGCCATCTTTTAATGCATGCGCGCACGCCGGCATTGTATGTAAATTTTTGGCTCGCGCCCATCCTCGATGCATTTATCATTTTCACCTTCTTGTCTTAGCCTCTTCGGCCCCGCTGTATGGCATGCATGCATGAATGAGTTGCGCATTCGATGTGCACTGCTGCGACAAATATTATGGGGCGTAGCTAACCATAACCTCAAATGCGCACGGTGCGCAGTCGCACTGTACACACATATGCAAATGCGGAGAGAGAGATTTTACGTGGAAATATAGATGAATCACTCTACTACTCGACTATCACAAAAATGACAGACGTATACTATTACAGATTGAACTAAACTAAACTA